>PVIJ01011569.1:0-54175 GCA_004024925.1 Scalopus aquaticus
ACCTCAAGAAGCTGCAGAGGCACTAGCTGAAGGTCCATCTCCAGCAGCTGAAGAGGTACCAGCTGAAGCTGAGCCTTCAGCAACTGATGAGGCCCTTGAAGAAGAGACCCCAGCTGAAGTTGAACCTCAAGAAGCTGCAGAGGCACTAGCTGAAGGTCCATCTCCAGCAGCTGAAGAGGTACCAGCTGAAGCTGAGCCTACACCAGCTGAAGAAATTCCTCCAGAAGAAGCCCTAGAAGTAGAAGAGGCCGCAGTTGAAGTTCATCTTTTAGATTTTGAAGAGACCCTTGATGAACTTCAAACTCCAGCGGCTGAGGAGGCACCAACTGAAGTTCAGTCTCCACCAGATGAGGAAACACCTGCTGAAGAAGCCCCTGTTGAACTTCATCTTCTAGCAGCTGAAGAGGACTCTGCCAGAGAGACCTCAGGTGAAGATCAGACTCTAGCAGGTGAGGAGGTCCCCAATGAAAACCAGCCTCCAGAAAGTGAAGAAACTACTGCAGAAAAGGACCCTATTGATGGACAGCCTCCATCAGCTGAAGAGACCTATATTACACAAATACCTATAATAGAGGTCTCTGGTGAAGTTCAACCTCCATTTGAACAAAGCCCCACAGATGAGACTATGGTAGATAATGATTCTACTGCATTACAGTCTCTCCAGGGCACAGATGTCCCAGTGATAAAATTAGATCCATTGAGTTTGGAAGATGAGAAAAAGTCTGAAGAGGCTTTAGAACCAGATCTTCCTCCTAAAGATAGTATCATGAAAGATAATACTTCTACTATTGAAATAGAGGGTGTCATTGAAATAGAACTACAATAAGGGCCTTCTCCTCAGTTGTAGTCAGGTCTCAACTAAGCTAGAAGTCACAATCTAGGGAGTTCTTGAAGTAGATATTTTAGAAAAGGACTGTAGGTATTTGGAGTAGCTTTGTGAATAGGTAAATGAAAGGAAACCCCAAGGTGTGGATTGCACCCCTTATTGGAAAATCAACAATAAAAACTAGTGATTTAAAATCACTTGTTATTTTCATTCAAATCTATAGTATATAAAATGTCTATTTTGAAATGAAGCAAATTTGTGATTGAAATCATTACTTGAAATTTTCCTCTACACTGTATCTTGTTGACAAGGATAAAATATACTCTATAACACATTTTCTTTTCTCTACATTCCCTTTATAATTACATATATGTTGTAGGAGAAAATGTGTTTTCTTTTGTTGGTGTTCTGCAGTTCTATCTATTTTAATTTTCTTGAATTTTGGGCACACATCTAAAGTTATGTTGTGCTTTCTCATTATGATTTATCATATCTCTTGTTATCTTTCTACCTGATTCTGAGGCAAGCATTTCTTTACTGTTTTCAGTCTGTTATCTTCCCTACATCCTGCATATTTTACATTTTAATGTCAGGCTGGGGAAAATTCCTTTGTAAAAAGCTTCATATCAATGAAGACAACCATGGATGAAGTATTTTAAAAAGGTGTGCAAAGAGGAAAAGAAGCTTAGATGACCTTGACAACATATTCCTATTTAGTTTTAATTTTGTTTCAAGTCATCAGTCCTATGAAAGCTTGGTTTTTGCACTCTGAAATTGTGATGAAAATTAATTTAGAATAAAGTTGAATTGCTGTAGTATAAGTTACTGACATTTTCTAAGAATATATTTGGATTATTGCAAGACAGTTATTACTAAAGTATATTTTGATTTTATATGGTTATAGTAAATTTTGAAAAAATATTTTGTCTAGCTACAATTCAATTTAAGTGTACTGAAATTGTGAGATAATTCTTTTAAAAATTTTACATTGGTTAGTATATTTCTCTGTTTAGTGAAAATTCTAGATTGGTAGCTCTAAACCTTAAGCTTCGATGCCCTACAACTGTTTCCCTCCCCTTCTTTATTATCTAAGTAACTAAGATCATGTCATGTTTTAAAGTGAGTTTTCAGAAATTTATGATAATTTTTATAAGCACACTCTTTTTATGTGCCAAATTTGAGGTTGAGAAAAATTATTCTAGATTTCTTGATTGAGCATTGCTTTTTAAACATTTTTGAATTAATTTAAATGTTTAATTAATTCCTAATTAAATATTTTTTCTCTTAGATACTTAAAATCTAGTTAAACGTTTTTAAATATGCAGATTTTTTTCTATACTAAATTTTCTATTTCTTCACTTCAATTTTTCTTTGATTGCCACTCACTTCAACATTGTGTAACTTTAAGGTATACATTACATTGTGATGATTTAATATATGTAACATTGTGAGATAATTACCACAATAACATTAGTTAACACATATAGGACCTCACTAGTTACCGTTTTTATTTTTGGTAGTGAGACAATTTAAGATCTACTCTCTTAGGAACTTACTGTTAGGAACTTACTGTTTTGTACACTAGACCCCAGAACTTATAACTGCAGATTGTATCCTTTGACCAATTTCTTCCACTTCCACTTCTCTCTTTCTCTCTCCGTCCATACACACACACACATCCCATTATATATATATATTATATATATCCCATCATATATATAATATATATATATATCATATATATATACAACCCCCCCCCCCACACACACACCACATACACAGACCCAGAAGTGGGATTGCTGGTAGTTCTATTTTTAATTCCTTGAAGAACTTCAATACTATTTTCAGAATGGCTGTACCAGTTTTTACTATCAGCAGTGTAAGAGACTTGCTTTTATTTATTTATTTATTTATTTTTAATATAATTTTTATTGTTATTTATGTCTTTTACATTTTGTATTCCCCTTGGGTAACCCACCACCAATTCACCCGTGATCCATCTCCGTGGTCCCTTGTGTTCTTTTCTACTCCATTTTGTGCCCTTATCCTCTCCCCCCACCCCCACCCCGCTGAGTGTCTCTCTCCTATTTGGTTTCCTTATAGTCCTGTTATAAGTGAAACCATTTGATATTTTTCTCTTTCTTTCCAGCTTATTTCAATGAGTCTGATCCCCTCTAATTCCATCCATGTCACTGCAAATTGCATGTGTTTATCTTCTTTGAATGCTGAATAGTATTCCATTGTGTATATGTACCACATCTTCTTGATCCAATCATCAATTTTTGGACATCTGTGTTGCTTCCATACCTTTGCTATTGTGAACAGTGCTGCAATGAACATACGTCTGATAAAGGACTGATAACAAAAATTTACAAGGAACTCACACAACTCAACAAAAACAAAGCCAATAACCCAGTCAAAAAATGGGCAGAAGAGCTCAAAAGGCACTTCTCCAAAGAAGAAAAGCAAATGGCTAACAGATACATGAAAAAATGCTCAACATCACTTATAATCAAGGAAATGCAAATCAAAACCACTATGAGATACCACCTCACACCTGTGAGGATGGCACACATTAAAAATACAGGCAACAACAAATGCTAGAAAGGATGTGGAGAAAAAGGAACTCTTCTACACTGCTGGTGGGAATGTGAACTGATCCAACCACGATGGAAAGCTGTATGGCGATTCCTCAAACTGCTAAACATGGAGCTTCCCATACGACCCAGCAATACCACTTTTGGGAATCTACCCAAAGGACACAAAAACACTAATACAAGAGACTTGCTTTTAAAACACATTCTTGCCAGTATTTCTTTTATTTTGCCTTTTTGATTACAGACATCCTAGTAGGCATAAGATAGTATCTCATCAACTCAATGTGTTATTCCTTCATGATCAGTGATGCTAAGCACCATTTCATGTACCTGTTGATAATTTATTTTGTCTTCTTTGAGAACATGTCTATTCAGATCTTTTGTTCTTATTTTCCCCATTGGGGTTATTATTTTTATTATTATTATTTGCCATTAAGTCATATAAGCTCCTTGTATATTTTGGATATGTGTGTCTTGCAAATGTTCCTTTCATTCAGTAGGTTGCCTTTTTGTTGTCATTGTTTAGCCTTTCTTTTGTTGTGCAAAATCTTTTTAATTTATGAAGTCTGACTTATTTATTTTTGTTTTTGTTGTCTTTGTTTTGGGTATCAAGCCCAAAAACTCATTTCCAAGACCAATGTCAAGAAGCTTACCCCCTGTTTCCTTCTAGGAGTAGTATGGTTTAAGAATTATAACCAGATTATACTGAAAGTTTTTAATTCATTTTGAATTCGGTTTTATATAGTGAGTAAATAGTAATTTGATTTGGTTCTCAGGCATATAGGTATCCAGTTTCACCAATACATTTATTGAATGGACTATCCTTTCTACATTGTATGTTCTTGGTTCCTTTGGCATAAATTGACTCCTAAATATTGTTTTGATTTTATTTTAAATTTGATTTTTAAGATATTTCTAATAGTTAATAGTGTATAAAAACACAGCTGATTTTTGTGTATTGATTTTGTTTCCTGCAACTTTATTGAGTTCATTTATTAGTTCTAACACTTTTTTGGTGGCGTCTGTATGGTTTTCTGTAAAAAACAGCATGTCATCTGCAAACAGACATTTTTACTTCTTCTGATCCAATCTGGATGTCTCATTTATTTTCCTTCTTAATTTTTTTTGGCTAAGACACTGCTAGTACTATTTTGAATAGAAGTGTTTAGAGTGGGCTGTTAGTTTTCTCCTGATCTTAGAGGGAAAACTTTCAACTTCTCACTTTTGATTATCATTAGTTACTTGTGTTCTTTGATAAACTACATTCCTTCTCTATCCAATTTGTTAAGTTTTTTTTAATCATGAGAAGATATTTGTTCTGTCAAATGCCTTTTCTACATCTGTTGAGATGACCATAAGATTTTTATTCCTCATTTGTTAATATGGTGTATTATTGAATTCTGTATGTGGCGCCCTCCTTGCAACCAGATAGCCTCCACTTGATCATGGTGTATATAGTTTTAGAGTGCTGTTGAATTCAGTTTGCTAATAATTTGTTAAGAATTTTAGCCATGTTGGTTCATCAGGGATATTGGATTCTACTTCTCAGACTTTGATATCGGGGTGATGCTGGCCTTCTAAAGTGAGTTTAGAATATTTTTTTTTATTATTGTTATTTATGTCTTTTACATTTTGTATTCCCCTTGGGCAGCCCACCACCAATTCACCCGTGATCCATCTCCATGGTCCCCTGTATTCTCCTCTCTTCCATTTTGTGCCCTTATCCTCCCCTCTCCCCCTCCCCTCACCGCTGAGTGTCTCTCTCCCACCCGGCCTCCCTATAGTCCTGTTATAAGTGAAACCATTTGATATTTTTCTTTTTCTTTCTGGCTTATTTCACTGAGTATGATTCCCTCTAATTCCATCCATGTCACTGCAAATTGCATGTATTTATCTTCTTTCCATGATGAATAGTATGGAATAATCTTTTTTTCCATTTTTGTTGGCATTTGAGGAGGATCAGTACTTAAACATTTGGTGAAATTCAAAAGAAATCATATAGTCCTAGGATTATTTTCTCAGAAAGTTTTGATTACTGATTCATTCTCATTACTAGTAATTATGTTGATGAAATTCTTCAACTTTTGCTTGTCAAGGGGACTCTTTATCTCTACTTCAATTCTGAAGGACTGGTTTCCCAGGTGGTGTAATCTTGGCTGGCATTTTTTTTTTCTTTCAGCACTTAGAATGTATAATCCCATTTCTTTTGTACCTGAAAGGGTACTGCTTAAAAATCTGCTTTAATTCATACCAGAGTATTCTTACACATAACAAATTGCCTTTCATTTGCTTCCTGTAAAATCCTCTCTTTGTGTTTAGCTTGTGACAATTTACTTATGTGCCTCACATTGGGTCTCTTTGGATTCCTCCTCTTTGGTACTTTTCAGGCTTCTTGATCTGAATGTCTATGTCTTTCCCCGAGGTAGGGAATTCTTCAGTCATCATTTCTTTGTATAAGTTTTGTTCTTTTTTTCTCCTAAGATCCTTACAATATCTATATTGGTCTGTGTGAAGGTGTCCCTTAAATAATTTTACCTATCTTCACTATTTAATGTTTGTTCCTTTGATTGGATGATTTTTACTGTTCTATCATCACTTTTATTGATTCTTTCTTCCACTTGATTTAGTCTACTATCAAATCCCTCAGTTGAGTAATTCATTATTCTTTGTGCAATTTGTTTGATGCCTTTAGATATCTATTCTCACTTTGTTCATGTATTATTATCTTGACCTCAATGAGCTTTCTGACTTTTATTTTGAAATTTCTGTTAGGTAAACACTTAATCTGTTTCACTTAGATTAGTTTCTACAGGTCAATCTTGTTTTTGGAACATGTTCCCTCATTTCTTCATTTTTCTTGAATTTATATGTTTTCTGAGCATTAGATAAAACAACTACCTCTCCCAGTCTAAACAGACTAGTCTCATATAGTAGATGAACCTTTACAAGCAGGCTGGCCTTAGCTCCTGGTTACTTCTCAAATCTTTGTGCTTGTCCAAGCTACTGTATTTGTTACTGTGGCTCCTACTGTTTGAGGGTGTTTGAAGACTCATTAGTGTTCCAAAGGGGAGGATTATAATTGTAATCTAGATACAGGCTGATTAGAAGCCAAACATTCAGGCAGTAGCTGGGAAAGTATACAGTCAAATCCTTATGAGAAAAATTGGGTGATGTGTATTTTTGCTTGCTCCTTTTGCAATAGACAGTGGGAAATAATAAAAATGAGTGCTTATGAACACATTAACAACTCTTTTTTATTTACTGTAATCCTGTGGGACTTATGAGCACAAGTTCTGTTAGCTACTAGAGCTATGCGACTCTGGAGTCTATCCCTTGGATGGTGGCCATAAAAGTTAGAGTGGTAGATTTGTGGAATGTCTGAGAATGTGAAGGTGTGGGTCACAATAGCATATGAATGACATTAAAAAAATTTAATTAAAAGCACTTGATTATTGGAATGACCAAGAAAGAGATATCATTTGAAATGCTGTAAGGTTTTATCGTAGGATTCACATGTGCAATCTTATAGGTAGAAAAAAGACTGAAGGAATTGTTGTGTGTGATTGTGGGTGACTAATATATTGTTGATCTGACTTAATTAAATATTAATTTAAGTGTTCTTGAGATGATATTTTGTAGTGTTCTTGAGATGGTATTTTGATGGTATTACTTTGTATGTAAGTAATATCTATAATAGGTTGACTTTAGGTAAAAGAGATTACCCTTGATAATGTAAATGAACTTTTTTCAATCAGTTGAAAGTTTTAATAACAAAAATTCAGGTTTCCTGTTGAAGAATTTCTGCCTTAAGTTTGAAACAATGTTTGTTGAGTTTTTAAGCTGCCAGCCTGTTGTATAGATTTGGACATCATATGAGTCAATACCTTTATATCTATATATCTATATATATCATATATATATATGATGTAAATATATTTAAGATAAAAGGTATTATATATATTATGGAGAACCTGAACTGATTTAATAGTCATCTTTGAATTAGGGGCTATAAGTTTCTTTTTTTTTTTAAGATTTATTTATGCATACAAGCTGAGGTGCAGGCCAGAGGTGTGGGGCAGTGAGAAGATTCACCAGAGACAGAGTGAGGAGCAGAACAGGCAGATCAACAGAAATACACTGCTGAGGGGAGCAGCGGGCGAGGCAGGAGGGGTCCACCACGCCATGGGGGAATTTCCCTGGCCAGGCATCGAACTCACGCTGCAGCTGCTGACAGCTCCACAACACTGTGCTTAACCTGTTGTGCCACCAGGAAGGTCCAAGTTTTTTTATTTTTTTTTTTTAACTCTTCTATTTTCTGCGTTGTCTTAATAATTAAGTAAAAGAACATAAGCTTTGTTGGATAGATCTACATACATTTTGGAATTAAGAAAATTCTGAAAATGAGACTCCAAAATTAAAGAAACAACATGATTTTTGTGATATCATTTAGTTTGAGAAATTATAACTTTTGGCTCAGCTAGAGAGTTTTTGGCCTAAAAGTTGAATTCATTCAAATGTGTATTTGGATAGTATTCCATTGTGTACATATAGCACATTTTCTTGATCTAGTCATCAGTTTTTGGGCATCTGGGTTTTTCCATAATTTAACTATTCTAAATAGTGCTGCAATAAACATAGGTGTGCATTTGCCCTTTTAGATTACTGTTTTTGTGCCCTTTGGGTATATTCATAGGAGTGGAATTGCTGGGTCATATGGAAGCTCCATTTTTAGAAACCACCATATAGCTTTCCATAGAGGTTGGACAAGTGTGCATTCCCACCAACAGTTTAGAAGCGTTCCTTTTTCTCCACATCTTCACCAACATTTGTTGTTTCTGTTTTTTTTTTTTTAATGTGTGCTGTTCTTGTTGATACTACTCAGCATTCAAAAATGATAAACTAATGCAATTCATAGCAACATGAATGGAGCTAGAAGGGATCATGCTCAGCAAAATAAGCCAGAAGGAAAAAGAAAAATATCAAATGGTATCACTTATGGGAAGACTATAAGAGAGCCAAAGGAGAAATCAGAAGAAGAAAATAGCACACAAATAAAAAACAAAAACAAAAATTAGAAGGCAACCACAAATAAGAGACATTCTGCAGGGGTGGGGGAGAAGAAGGACCAAAGTAGGGGAGAAAAGAGCACAGGGGCTATGATGATAGTTCACAGGTGAATTAGTGGTGGGCAACTTATGGGGGATACATAATATAAGGATATAAGTTAAATAAAAATAAATTAAAAAAATATGTATTTGGAATTTCAAAAAATTCCTTGATATTCCCCACTAAAGTTTATTTTAAAATATCACCTTGGGGGATCAAGGGCCACAAATCTCTATGACTATGGCTGACAACTAACATAGAGATGAAACCAAAACCAGGACCACATAAACAAAAAGGTTATGAAATGAAGAGAGATAATATCCAAGTAGTGTCTCAGAATAAATCTTACTACCATATTACTGGCTTGTTTCCTTTATGATATTTCTGAACTAGCGCATTAGGAAAATAAGTTATGCTTATTATACCCTAACCAGCATTCAATAAAATTTCTTTTGATGACTGGAAAATATGGATATCATTGACTGTATATGACTTGATTTAGATGTTTTGTTATCACACTCATATGATAAGATCTTAAAATAATGCAATGTAATTGAGGGTGAAAGGGAAATGGATTTGAGATTTATTATGAAGATGCAAATAATGGTACTTATTGATTGACTAGATGTCAATCTCAGTGGAGAAAGGACATTTTACATAACTTACAGTTTGGGCATTGAGGTATATGTATAATCTATTTACTAAAATAGGAAAATAGATACAAGTAGATACAAAAACATGTTGGGGAGGAAAGTTAAGGATGGCATTTCGAGTTTTAGGCATTTATGGGACACTCAGATGGAGATACTCAGTGGACAGAAAAAATGTCTCTTATGGTCCAGGAGATATCCAAATGCCCCACATGATGGCCAACATTCTCATTTAGTTCAAAGCTTGTGTCAACTTTAATTGTGGTAAAGAAAGGATATTTAGTTAATGTTAATTAAGGTGCTGGACTAAATATCAGGTACTGTGGTGTAACCAAGTTGACACACAAAATCAATCATTACATTGTATATATTATATCTACATATTTTATATTTACATATCTTAACATACTTATGAGGCATTATCAACTATTTTTCTGACACTGAAATTTTTATTTTAGTGACATAGCTTTGCAACATATATTTCAGGCATGGCTCATTGATAAACAATATATGTATATACTACACTGAGAGTCCAATTCTGTTCTCCACTAAATAATTGTACCCCTCATACTAATTTACTCACCTCCCTTACCTATGCCCTATGGTAACAACTAATTGGTTTTATGGTTCATAAGATTTTTTTTTGTTTTGTCTCCTTCACTTTCTTGTTTTCTTTATATTAACTCTTGAGGAAAAGAGGACAAATGGTTTGCCTTGGATGACTAAGTTAGTAAATGATAGGGCAGGAATTCAAATGTGTAGTGCAATTCAAACCCAGTTCTCAAAAATATATTGCCTCCAATTAACAGGTGGCATAGAGAAGGTAAGTAAATTGTCACTGTGACGCTCAGACATAGAGAGGGTAAGTAAATGGTAAGTGTCATCACTTTCCCATGGTGGGTTCAGAACTTACACCCAGATCTGACTAAAATCTCTGCTGTTAATGACCATACAATGTTTGTATTTCTACCCCTAGTTTTCAGTCTAGTAGGAAAAGTTATACATAAAAACAAATTTCAAGTGATAGGAAATAGTTAACTCTGTGGAGAGGCCACTGTTTTTGGGAAAAGAACCTCTGAACGTGGTTTTGAAATTAATAAGTCTTCATTAGTTGACTAATGTACATCTAAGAAAAGAAGATGGCATGTGAAGGGCAATGAGTATAAAATAAGTAGGTGTCTTTGAGAAAGATTAAGTATTTCGGGATTGTTCCTACTAGTAGAAAGTGCCTGTGGAGATGAGGATGGGATGAATTTGAGAGTCAGGATTGGGAAATAGCCAGTTGGAATGATATTGGATTTTATTTTGTGGTTGGTAGGGAGATAATAAAGAATTTTGATCAGGGGAAGGCTATTATTAGATTTTGGTTAAAAATGCTGAAATATGTCAGAAAAATTGTGAAAGACCTTGAAGTAGATTAAAAACATTGCTAGATATCTTTAATCAAAATGTATGTGTTGTCTAGAGCACACCCTTCTGGGTTATTTGATTGAATGGAGCGTGCTTCTTTCTTTCATTGTCTGAGTTGTTTAAAACTCTATAAATTGTAGATTATAGCAATGGAAATGACTCTTGTTCATAGACATGTATACCTATTGATACAGGTACAGTCAGTATTTTAAAAGCACAAAATGTCAACAGCATGTCCATTTTTTTAAGCTTCTGTATTTATAAGATAAGACTAATAATACTCTCTAACTTAGAGTCTTTATGAGGGTTAAAAACTTTAACAGATGAAAAACACCTAAGAGAAATATCAACACAGTAAGTGATTGATATATTTTAGGTCATAATGGCCACAAACCTGTTTTCCCAAGAGATAAAATCATTGCTTCAATTTTGAAAACTATTGCTACCCAATTCTATGAAACTAAATTCCCAAGTCATAAAAAACACTGTTTTACACATAAGAAAGTGACATGTGGGTATCCTATTCTTAATGATTCCAACTAAGTTTTACTCAGTTGATAAATAAAATCTCTCACAAAACACCTGTATGAAATAGAATTCTATTGCAAGTGGGAATATCATCCAGCTCTGTTTCTACTGGACAGAACTTTCTGAAGTGTCCCAATTCTTCATAACAGTAGCAGCTTAGAATCTTTATTTTAATAATTTTCATTTCACATTCAAAGCACTTCTGAATAAGAGGTTGGCACAGGAATTCCAATACTTTCTATTACTTAATTCTATGAAAAACACTTAAGTGACCTGGGGTAACATCACATAGAAAAGAATTATTTTAAAATTATTAGGTCCTTACCTTTGAAAACTGCTCTACGAGAGGTAAATAAATACCATTAGCCACAACGTCAGCTGTTTCGAAGCAAAATTGTGAAAGTGCATCCTTCACATTGTTTCCTTCCTTTTTGATACTTTTCATCCTGGTGTCTTCTCCATCTGTCATTCTTTATCTTGATATTACTTTTTTCTTACCTGTCCTCCAGGTTTTTAATCATTATACCCCACTGGAAATTATCTGTTCTGTATCATCTCATTTCATCACCTATTATTTCCAAGAATGGATCTAAACTGATGTGCTACAGTTTTACAGGGACTGCTACCAGCTACACATGTATTACTGAGATTTTAGGGGACAAACCCTTCCCCCTATTTTGTATTCTCATGTACTATAAAGAGGAAACGCAAAAAGTATAGGAAGGTGAAAAAGATGTTTAAAAGATGGCAAAACTCTTAGCAACTAATCATGGCCCAGTTGTTCCATATCTACAGTACACAACCTTGGAAACAGCAATAAGTACTGAAGTTACTTTAACAGTTTAATTTACCATGGAGGTTTTATCTTTTCCAGTCAACTCAGGATTTAGCCGTGCTTTACCTTTCCTATTGTATTTCACTCCTTTACTCTAAGTGTATGATACTGACCATCAAGTAAGAAGAGTTCTCTCACCTTCCTGTTTTACAACTTGTAAAGCTATTGTGCTGCTTCTTAACTGGTCTCCTTTCCTGAGTATCAATTTAAAATGTTTCCTTCTTTCTTTTGCAAATTGATACCCCTACTTGGACTTTGAGACCTATATACATCTATCTAACTTGGATTTTTATTTTATCTATTACTCTCTCTCACCTTCAAATTGGTCCTTCCCTTTATGTGATGTTCATCTTAAATAATTTCTTGCTTAATTTAAAATACCTCTTTACTTCCTTACCCACAATATTAGAGGAGCTGATTTTCTTTAGGCTAATTTTGAAATGATTGATTAAAAAAGGAAATCCCATGAGAAGTAAAAGATCTTGAAATACAGATTAGAATTTAAAATATTCTCCAGGGTGATGAGGTGGAACCCTGGGATAAGTCACAGTTAAGGAGTAAAAGAAGATGGGAAGTGTAAGTGGATGCAAATGCAGAGTCCTGAGTATTTAAATTGGATTCACAGGCAGTAGAAAAATATATCTTTACAAATTTTTGTATAGCAGATGTGGTGAAAACAAATGAAAAACTAATTTATTTGAAACATGAATAAGAGTAAATGGTGAGTTTAGTAATTTTCATGTTCACATTCTTTTATTTGGCACTGAGATTCTGTAATGAATAGAGGTAATTCCTCTGACTCAATTTGGTACTAAACTTGGGCAGGAGAGTAGAGTACATGTAACAAAGAAATGTTCTATGAGAACAGAAAAAAATTATTTTACTTTTAACTTGAGGAACTGAAGAACATTCAATGAAAGACATGATTTTTAAGCTGGTCTTGCAAAAAATGGTAAGATTTCAATAGGTATATGGGTAAAAGAAAGCTATTTCAGGCAGAAGCTCCAGGGTTAGCCAGGTGAAAGGGTCAGAGACAAGACTGCTGGACAATGAACTAGGACGAGTATGCAAAATGTATTTAGAGGTGTGTCAAGCCCTTTGTATTTAAAATCACAGTGTCAATACTGGAAAATAGGAAGAATCTGGTCAGCTTGCTAGTGACTTTTTCACAATTGTTTCTTATGTGAGAATTAGATGTGATTGAGGGATAAAATTACGATATGATTAAAGGATAGAAAGTGTCAATAAAGCTCGATAGACAAACATTATAAAAACATATATATAAATTAAAATATATGCAAATATCATTTCATCCTCTCAAAAATTTGATGATTAGTAAGGAATTAGTATCTTTCTCCTATTCCAAACAAAACAAGATTTAGAAATAGTTTCTCAAGGTTACTGAAATATTTAGTAGTAGAGATGGATTTAGACCCAGGTTTCCTGGTTTTAGGCTTCGTCTTATATACTACACATGCACAATGACAGAAATAACCATTGGAACTGACTGATGTATGTGCCAGGGGAGAGTCAACATAGAGAGGAATGAAGCACTTGACCTGAAAATTTCTCATTTCCTAGCAAGAGACCTTTATAATCCTTGATTTTAATGAGACAGCAATTCCTTCATTGGTTGATGGGCTAGCTATGAAAAAGCCAACTGCTGAGATATACTATTAAATTGCTCTATCTGAATTTGAAATCACTTACTCTGGTCATGCCCCATTTAGTTGTTATTTGAATGGACAATGGTGAACCTATCTTCTGTAACAAACGGAAATGAATGAGCTCTTACTAAAAGGAATCCATATTCTATTAACTACATGTTTACTCATAGTTTTATTACAAGGACAAAGGGGAGAAAAGGATTCTTTAAGAAAGCATTGTAGGATCTCTAGAAAAACAGGAAAACATATATAATGCTACTATTTTCCATTTTGCAGTCTTTTTTAGAAAACAAAATAAGCAGTTTCAAGTATTTTATTCATGGCCTCATCAATCTTCATAATATCCCTGTAAGTCAGGTAGGTGGTAAGAATTTCTATTAAGACGAGGAGAAATTTAGTATGTTTATTTGTTGCAAGAAAAAGACACATGGAGACAGACTTGTAGTAAAGAGCACTTTAGTTTGAAATATTACACATAATAACAGGGAACAAAGAATTATCCAAAGGAGGAAAAAATTAAATCTAACTTATATATTGGAATAGGGAAATGTTTTCTCATAATAAGTGAAAATAGAAAATAAATCATAATGAGGATTAAAAATAGAAAAAGTCATGACACTTCAGCTAAATTCAATAAGCATTCATTGAATGCCTAATGCATTTAAAGTTTAATCATTTTCTGTTTCTAGTTATATTGAAAAATGCTGTTTCTTAAGTGACAAGTATTAAAAATAGTTTTTAAATGCTGAAGAAGTTTCCTTAAAAATATAAGCAGTATATGAAAATGTCTTTAATAATGGTTCTGGTTGTGAGCGGTTGTAAGGAAGGAGAAGCAATAAAAATCCTCAATAGGACTGCTGCTCAAGGGTTGCATAAATTATAAACAAAAAGACAAATACAGGGATAGCCTCTGTGTTTAAGTGAAGATTATGGAAAAGTGTTAAATAAAGGATCATGATTAGCTATTCATGTTCACTATGCACAAATTAAGGGAAAAAGACCATAAGATGAATCAATTTTAGTTGATATGTGCAGATTTCATACCAGTGAGTATTGTCTACTGCAGTGCTATATTGGGTTTTATTAGGGCAAGTTATAGAACATTTTTAGAAAAGAAAAGAAAGCTGTAATATAGGGATTTATGAATCCTGCAATTCTTAATGACAGAGAGAGACAGACAGACAGACAGAGACAGACACTCTGTGTGTTTCTATTTTAAGAATATTTAAGCATGGATTGCTGTTTTTTCAGCTTTTTCATCAATTTGTCTTATTCTACAAGCTCAGGGAAGAATATAGGAAAATGTTTTCTTGTTGAAATTTGTTGTTCCTAGCAATCAAAATGTGTCTAAAACAATTAATTGAGGATGGAAAAATCAATTGCTCAGTATGGATTGTGGACATATTGTGAGATGTCTGCAAATTTTAAAGTCGGCTAAGATAACACCCCTTTACGTCTATTAGAAGCCCAAAGCCATTCACGCCTGCTGCTTCCTGGCTGTCAGGGAAAAAGGGTTTCCAGCTGATAGTGACTTGATCTTACAGAGGTGTATATCCCTTCTAGAAGCATATAGATTTTTAAAAGAGAAGTTGATGGATAAGGCAATGGTAAACCTAAAAAAGAAGCACTAAAATTTCAGCCAGAGGGAGTTGGGAAGCTATTTTATTGACAGAAGTCCTTTTAATAACACCATAAAAGTGACTGCCTGTGCTTAAGGTGGGTGTAGGAACAAGTATAATAAAGTAGATTGATAAAGTGACCAGGAGGAAGAATGAAAGAAATCATAAAAGGGGAATACAGCTGAGAAATGAGTCTCTGATAATGGGGGCGAGAATTTAAGATGGAAGGACAATAAAAAGGAGTTGGATTCCAAAGGATTATGTTGCCCATTCTAAAGTATCAAAGGCACTGTTTATATGTTATTAGACAACTAATCAACAGTGTAAAAGTTGAAATTGTTTCTTTGCATTTTGTAGACTAAACCTTAGCTTCCTTATTAAAAAAAAAAAATCCATCTTCTTTTTTCCTCCTCACCAACTTTTCTCACTTCTTACCTGGCTCTTTCATTTCTTCCCACTGGGTATACCTCCCTCTCCCTCCTTTGCACCCTCGCCCGCCCCTCCCGCCCTTCCTCCCTCCCTCTCTGTCTATAACAACCTGTTGATATAGCTAATCTCTCTGTATGTATTTTCATTCTTACATAAATTCCCTCAAAATGCAATAGTTTAAAATTGACTGTAGTTTGTAGACAATAGCAAATTTTTGTTCACTTATCTGTGGCAACCAACCCATCCCACTCCATTAGATCAATGTTTTTCCAGTGTGGTTTAATCTTTAAAAATTTTATACATTACTTAAAATGCAGATTGATAAAGAATATTTGGTGATGATGATCTATGTACTATATTCTGTAGTTTTAACAAGTTTACATGAGTTTTATGTTCTTTAACATTTGAGATGTATTTCTTTTGTAAAGCTGGAGTTCTTTAATGTTCTTTAATATTTGAGATGTATTTTTTTGTAAATAGAAATTTAAAGGTAATGAATTCTTCTGATTTTAGATATACAGTGTTTTTTTTTTTTTTAAATCATTGTGAGTGTTGAGACCAGAAAAATGAAGCCGTATGGTACTGGGGGACTTCTGAGGACTGCTGTTAGAAGCCTAACAACAGGTTAAGGTGAATGTGTTACTGTTTTTTACATTCTTCTTACTGCTATAAAAAAAGCTATTGAAATGCTGAACATTTAACATCTTTGAACACTAAGCCTCATAAGAACATCAATAAAATTTTAAGAGTTCTTATTCCTGTTCTTCTTATTTCCTAGTGTGTATGAATAACTTTCATCATCCTGCTTAATCCTTTCCTTGCAATTTTTTTCTTCTTAAGACTCGAGTTGTGCTTTCCTTGCATTTGCCTTTACGCAGAAGTGATTTTAGGAAAAAACTGTAATAGTTTGGTGCAATTATGTTGTAGTTTTGATAATAGTGAAGAAAAATGGAAAAATAGTGAAGAAAAATGCTACTTTGAAATTATGCTTCTGTAAATATTTCAAAAGTGATTTCCCGGTGATTAACACTTGAGACAAGTTTGATTGTATATTGATTTCTAAGTGTGATAGAACATTAATTAATTAAATTAATTAAATTAAATCCATCTGAAAAAAAAGTTTTGTTTTTTTTTTCCCCCCACCTAATCCATTAAAGTGACAGAGTTAATCACATTTTAAAAGTCCAGAATCTGGCCAAGTGATGAAGCTGTGGCCAACCAACTTCTTCATAGATCTGCCAGTAAGCTAATGGCATTTTTGATCCCTATAATCTTTTCTTATATTACATTTATTGATTATATTTTCATCTTTAATTTTTAAAACAATTATTATGTAAGGAAAGACTACTAGGGGCAGAATTTTTATGCAAAGTTCTTTTGGTTTTTGTAAGTATTCTACATGAAAGTAAAAAGATTTCAAGCACATGCAGACTGGTGTGATGTGGTATGTATGTGTGTGATATCTCAGCTATCTAGTGTAATTATATAAAATTATACTTTGTATGGAAATTTTCATGTCCTCATGGGACCCCATGATTATCTTTTCCATCAAAGAAAGAACATAAAACATTAGTTCTACCACTTGGTTTATAAACTGTGCAGCTTTGAGTACATTGTTAGAGTTTTAAAAACAAGGAAATTCAAATTATAAAGAAACCTTATGAGTTATGGTTGAATGCAAAAATTAGTTAACTTAGGGAAGTATATTGACTTCACCCTGTAAGCTAATTATCCAAATCTTATTAAGATTGGATGTATTTCTATCGTAGATTTCTTTCTTGCTAGTTGGCTCAGCATAGTTCATACTAATAGAGGGAAACAGAGAATTAAAATAATTACCTGAATACTTCAAGTGAGAAAATGATTCTCCTTAAATATTAGGTTTAATGAGGCTAAAAAGCAGTTTTTTAGGTGACCTCTGAGCCAGTCTTCCCAAACCCACCCTCAATGGCCAATTGCATTTAGTATTCAATTCAAATAATTTTTGCAAATAAAAGGAAGGATGCCTCTTTATAGAGGGTAGTGACTTACAATTAGAGAGAAGTCGACCTTCTAGTTGGGGGACCAGTTACCTATGCCTCCTGATTTCCTACACTAGGCCTGGAGGCAGGTTGTTCACATGTTCTAAGAGTTCTTCTACAATGATGCAGCCGTTAGGATTTCAGTCTTCTTCTGAGGACTGTGATGCAACTGGTGCCTGGACCCACGATTCATTCCTGTGTTTCTCCCATTCTCTCTCCAACTTTCCTTCATAAAATCAGGGTGTTCTTACTATTGCAACTTCCCAAAATTTTTACATAAGACCTGGGGCTTATTTCCCATTGGCTTTTAAATGTAAAAGGATGTAATATTGGAGGTGTTTAATTATGACATCAATACATTGGATGCCAAAGTATGTCATGAAAAAGATCATCCTTTAGGAAATTTTAAATGGAATTAAACACTTTGTAGTATTTCTCTTTTTAGGAGACATATGGCCCCTCATTTTATGCTGAGAGAGAAGGACCTTAATGAGATTACTTGGAAAGCTTGATTGGACATCTGCTCTCAAATAAACCAAAGAGGATTATGGGTTTGTAGTACAGACTTGGGAGTTGTGGAGGCAAAGACAGAGGCAGTATTATCTCAGACAGGAGTGGGCCATGGACTTAAAGGAGCAGGAATGGGGTTCTTCCTAGGACAGTCATAAAAATCTAGGAAGGAGTACCAGATTAATTGAGGCTGGGGAAGGCATAAAGAAACCCTTGAAGAGAATAGATTTGCCTGAATCAAGGTACCACATTGGAGAGTCCACTTGAATGCTGGCCATCTCTGAAGAATCCACAAATTTTCTCTACCAGAGAAGGGCAATCATAAGCATTTGCTGAACTAAGAAATGAAAGCATAATATGAAAGCATACTCCATGAGTCTTACCTGTAAAGAACTATGTACATGAATCCTAAGACTTGCTTAACTAATCAGGGTTAATTGCTATTGACTCACTTGGTTTAATCTTCAAAAAGAAGCAAGGGTAATAAAATTAGAAATCAAAGCTTTAATTTTAATACACATTTTTCTCTACATATAATAAAACAACAGTCTAAATGTAACTCATTACAATGCTTTTTTTCAAGCTAGGCTAATCACAAATCACTAGGATATTGTCATATATTACTTTCTTATTAAATTGTGCATTTGCAATTTTTCATTTTATTATAGGGTAGGTTAGTGTCTCATTTGTAAATATAAGAAGACCTTGTACAAAGCTTGCAGTGACAGTTGGTATGGAACCCAGTAGACCTAGAAGCCACTGCAAAGTGCTCCTCCATGTGATTTGTGACATCCAGGTCGATCGCTTAATTATTGGGCCATGCTCTCTGATACCGGCAACTTGCAAGGGCAAGATGGAAATCATTGTCTTTGTTTGTGGTGCAAACTCTATTTTTCCTTTATTTTATGCTAATTATTTTGCAAAACAGAAGAAAAGACAGAAAATAATCTATTTTTACATTAAAATTATTTTAATTTTAAAACCTAACTAAAAATTTATTTTATATTTAATACAGTAGAAATTTATTTTACTGAAAGTGAGGATATGAAGATCTGAGAATGAGCTGACTCCAGAGAGTTATTTTTAACTAGTCTATTCTGCCATAGTTTTAGTCTTGTAAATTTTGTTGTAATGTTTAGATGCACTTCCTATGACTGATGTTATCACCATCCTCTTCCAGTTATTTTCATTCTTCTTAGATTTATCTTCTATGGTCTTCCTTAAAGGTTCTCAACCACTATTTGGAGTTGGTGCTCCAGTCATAGCCTCTTTATCTGCCAGTATACCCAATTCCTCAGCTGTTGCTAGTGTTGGCTACTAATGGTTCACTGCTGATGCTCTTCTCTGAAGACTTGCTAAAATAAGATGCTCTATTCTCTTTCCAGGACAGCCTGCAGTTAACTCTTTGATGAGAAAAGGGCTCTAAAAAGCTGGCCCCCATGCCTCAAGGTGGCCAGCTGATGCAGAGTTCCTTATGAGATCTAACTGAAACTAGGCTCAACTTGAAACCTTTGCTTTTCCTCACCCTCTGACAGAACTCCTTCAATAGGTAATTTAAACAATAATTCCCATCTTAGGCTAGGTGTGGAGAACTCAACCTAAGAGTGTCATTTTATTCTCTCCATAAGTTTCCTTTATAAGCAAGTTTTATCACTTCAACAAAAGCTAACTGACTTTAAACCTGATATTCTCAGTTCCTATATCTTGTCTAAATTACAGAATGAGAAATAGAGTTGCCTATTCTATTTTTTAGATTTTTCTCAAATTTAGCACTGCCTCCTGTCTCTGAACAAGGTTGTATTTTGATTTTATAAATTGCATTTAATTAGAAATTTCCATAAGCCTTTTATTTTCTATCAAATGGTATATAGTCCTGTGATACAAAGGGCACATCAAGGTTGTGGAAGAAGCTTTCTTGAAGTTTCTTGTGTGGAATCAAGGGTTGGTGGTATGGATGTTAGGACATTAGATGGCTTCTGCCTTAGACTGTGGCCCCAGCCATGGTTCTTCCACAGTCTTACAGCCTCAGTTTGGACTATCACCTGCCCATAGCCATCTTGGAACGGCAACAAGAGCTATTAAATGCTCTGAAGGCCTCTCGGCTCCACCAGCATGCAGACTCTCATTGTACACCCAGTGTCACTGGTTGCAGTTCACTTACTCTCCCAGCTGTGCTCTGGAGATTGCCTATTTCTTTTCTCTTTTTTTTAGATTTATTTATATTTATATATGCATACAAGACCTGGAGTGTAGGCCAGAGGTGTGAGGGGTGAGAGGATTTACCAGAGACAGAGTGGGAAGCAGAACAGGTATACTGACTGAAATACACTGCTGAAGAGAACAGCTGGTGAGACAGGAGAGGTCTGCTGTGCCATGTGGGTCTTCTCCCTGGCCAGGGATTGAACTTGTGCCGCAGTGGCTGGAGATAGCTTGGTAACACTGAAACTTTAACCCCTGCGCCACCAGAGAGGCCCCAGATTGCCTATTTCTTGCCCAGCAACTCCACACAAGTTCAGGCCTGTTCTGAGCTGTCAGTCAATGGCCAAACACACTTTCTCTAAAGGTCTGAATGCATTACAGTTTTGTACTTCCTTGTGTGTTCTCCCTTAGCCCTAGAATGCCTGTAGAGTTTCCTTATGTCTTATAGTTACTCTTATATAAAAGCTAACTTTGTGGTGTCTGTCTCCTAATTGTATTCAGACAGAATTTGTGACAAGTCTTCTACAGTTTAGTATAAGTGACTTACCTAAAACTGGACACTTGCAGAAGTTTATTTTTCAAAAGACACTGGAGACTAATTAAAAGTCATAAATAACTCATTTATTTTCTTGTCACCAAATTTTTGTGTTTATTTTCAACCTGATTAGAATTCCAGATCAGATGTTTAGGTTTTTGTTTTTGCCATAGTCTTGTCATAAAATAAAAATTTTGAGCTGTGAACTCAAATGAATAAGTAGTGCATGGGATACACACCTCCTTTTTGAGGTTGGCTTATTCCTAGAACTGTATAGTCAGTGGTAGATTATTTTCTAGAGAAATTTAGAGAAATCTTTGGTATAAGGTACTCTGAAAAACAGATAAATGATGAGCAAGTGGACAAATGTGTACTGAACTAATTAAATCCTGAGCAACACTGCCTGTCTATCAGTAGTCTCACAGTAGACTGTCTACTGGGACAAATCTTCCTGCCCTAATCCAAGTAGTCAACATGTACCTATGTGCCCACTAAACCACAGTTAAATCCCAACCCTTGCCTGCAAAACATTCTCTTAGAAATTGGCTGGATTCTTCTATCAAGATACATAGATCACCAGGGGCCTCCCTGGTGGCACAGCGGGTTAAGTCTCAGCACTATGATGCTATCCGCAGCCACTGCAGCATGAATTCGATCCCCGGCCAGGGAGATGACCCACATGGCACAGCAGACCTCTCCTGCCTCACCTGCTGCTCCCCTCAGCAGTGTACTTTAGTAGATCTACCTGTTCTGCTCCCCACTCTGTCTCAGGTGAATCCTCCCACCACCCTACACCTCTGGCCTACACCCCAGCTCTTGTATGCATGAATAAATGTTTAAAAAAAGATATATAGATCACCTTTCAGTCTGCCAAACCTGAGTAAAGGTGTCTAAGATAGGCAGCTGTCTTTCTGTACTTATCCCACTTGCGGAAATAGCCTGTGTGATTTTGAAACCAATTTGTCCTTTGTTTACTAGTTTTGATCATTTAGTATGCCTGTGTACAGTGTCTCAAATTTGCCATTCTAAGATGACAAGGATAGTTGAAAGTGGATGCATATCTTCACTCAACTCCATGTTGATCATAAGAGAAACTTACTGAGTGCTTGTTAAATAATAAACATGCCAATAGCATGTCATGCATATTAACTTATTTTAGCCTCACAATAAATCTGAGGTAGATTTTTTTCTGATTATTATTGTACAAGTAGTGAGGATATTGAGGCAGAGAGAGATCAGGTAATTTACCCAGCATCACATAAGGAGAAAGAAATGGATCAGAGATTCTCACTTAGGAAGTCTGACCTTGATATTTGTTTTTATAACCACTATACAGTGTTGTCTTTAATGGAGACCAATGGGATCATCCTTCATCCATTTCTAATAACTTGGCTCCAGATGTACCCTGACTGTACTGTTAGGGCATTTGCCTTAATCAAATCAAACATAATGTACAGCTTTCCCTGTTTTTGGCATGTTTACTTAGGCACTTAAATTTCACTGCATTTCTGGGTACAGTGAGTAAGATCCTATTTAACAAAATTTGGTTTCTAAAGCTTTGAATCTAAAGAGTCAGCTGCCATGTAGCTATGTATGCAGACCACCACCCCCTTGGTACTTCGCACTCAGACTGAGTTTCCTATTGTTTCAGTAATTCCGTTAGAGAGGGAGGCAGGTCAGAGTGTGGGGTTGAGAGTCAGATCTTGGTTTTAGTTCTGACTTACCAGTTCAGATCTATGTGAAGTTGGGTATATTAACCTTCTCTAAGTTTTAGATTTTTCATGTTAAGCAGTGGGGAGTTAGAGCTTATGAAACAGAAACTGGATTCAGAAGCAAAAAAAAAAAAGAAAGAAATTGCATTCACAAATGTGGTAATGGATAAAGTTTAGGAAGAAAGAATGAAAAAAATATGTAGTGAGATAAGGATATTTATATTCTGTGATCAAAGGTACAAAGGCAACAAAAATCTAAGCTACTCCAATCAGCGTATACATCTGGGGAAAAGGCACCACTTAGCTTCACATCTTTACAGACTCTCTTGATATAACACTGAGGATGAATGAAGAAGCTTTCTTATTAAGGAGCAAGTTCTTAAGACATTTAAAAACTCATATTTAATTTCTCTCAAATGAATCTCCACCTGGAAGCATTATATTTTCATTATTTTATATAATCGGTTTGCTTCAGGAAATGGAATTTCTTCCTTTAAGTTGTAAAATAACTCACAAGCTTTGTGTTTCTCTGTATAGTTAGGCTCTGGCCAGGTTTTCTGAAGGTCTGCAAGCAACAACTGATAACAACCACCAGTGCTTCCAAATCCAAACATCTTGGGAGCAGGGTTTCTTTACTAATAGGAATAAGTATTAGTACTTTTTCTTCATGGAATTTATTATGAAGATGTAATGAAATAATTCACGATCAACAGAGTCCTAACATTTAATCAGCACTAGTTACTCTTGGTGTTTCCAGTGACTTATCCTGTAGTCAACCTGTGTTTTCAATCTCACACATACCACCTCTCCCTCTCCCTCCTCAAGCTGGGCTCTCAACTCTGCCAAAAGTGCAAGCAGCATATATTGTGCAAACAAGTAGTTGACTCCTAACTTAAAATTTAGCACTGTTTTTTTTGTGTCGCAGGAGAATTTAGCTTTCATCTCGAAGGTTGTATCAGTGTCTCCTTGTTGGGGACTGACTAGGCACCTTAGTATTCTTAAACTCCTGCTCCCAATCAATGCTCTCTATTTTCTGTCCCCTCCTTAAATGTAACAGGATTCCCTGGTAACTCTGGAATCTTATAAACTGGAAAGACTGATTTCCTTTCTCCCAAGTCATTTTGAGGTGTCGGAGCCTAGGGTCTTTGATGTAGTTAAACAGCGCTGCCTGTGGTTATTTCTAGTTTCTCAGTGGTTACTGCCAGGGAGCCACAGAAGTCATAGTTTGATATTCACTTCTGTGCGGTTTCTATGAAGTATGTGTGTTTACTAAATGACTCCATGATTGTGTGGAGGAAATGAATTCCTGAAATAGCCATAGAATAAAATAAGTATGATCTGTGTACAAAAAGATCACATAAAAGCAAACATTAAAGTGGTTTTCTGACATTTAAAAAGAAGCTGATTTTATGGCCCATGGTGCTTAACATGGATTTCTATTTTACCTGCAGTGTTTTATTCTCAGTTTTTAATGGATGTGTATTTTCCTCCACCTGTTCTTTATGTAACCTTGAATTTCTACTTAATTTTTTTTATGTCAGTTGATCTTACAAATGCACTGCAGTTTCTGAAGACAACGTGATGCAACTTAAACCCTCCTATTGAGGTTAAAGCAGGATTTTGTGATGTGACCATTGTTAGCAGCAGGAAAAATATCAGTGGGAAATTGAAGTCCAGATTCATGGTACACTTGGAAAGGTGACATTCTTTTTTACATGATACTTCCCGAAATAAAGTGAGACAGTTCTGAAATAAGAAAGATGGATTATCTAAATCATTTAGAACAAGTCCTTTCTTTGTTTTTTGAAGTTTTTCTTTTACATTTTGCTTCACTTCTATTCATTTTGCCTTCATACAGACTTCAAATTTAGGTTGATTCAAGCTGTGTTTACCTTAGTCTAACCTTGTTTCATTTACTTTTTCTACCATCTTTGTTAAATCTTCAAATTTTCTATGAAGTCTTTATTAATAACTTATAAATCCATAATTTTATGTAACCTAAAAGAGATTGCTTTGTTACTTTAAATACATGCATTTTTCTGTGGATTAAGCATTCCTGGAAGCCAGGTTTTAAAGTGAAAATGAAATTTGTATGTATATAAAGTTTCTTTTTTTTTAAATTTTATTTTATTTTTGTGTATAAAGTTTCTTTTAGCTTTTGGGAAGTGCTTGAATATTTTGGATAGTTCAATGTTACAATCTTCAAATTGTTTGATAAATTACCTTGATATAGGTCCCTAGTCACTCACTGATGTCTAATATTGAACCTGTTCCTTAATAATACTACTTTCCTCGTTTTTTTCTGAAATTAGGGAATAATGTATAAATGGGAAGCTCAAGGTTGGGTGGTAGGGATATTTTATATATATATAGCTTTTTGGTATTCTTTTTAAGGTGAGTTACGCCAATTACTCCCCATCTATCTTTCAGTTTAGAATGATCTCCCTGTGTATATGTTCCACTAAAAGTTTTCCCTCCTCAATCAGTTTATATCCCCTAAATAGCAGCTTTGGTAAGTTATTAGCTGGCTTAGTCCTTGTTGAGAACAGCATTAAGTTCAGACAGGGAACACACTGGATTATAGTATTTAGGCATTGATGGCTTTTAAACAGTTTCTCATAGTCTCATTTATATTGCCAATGACATGTTCTGAAAAGATGGACATAGAACCAAATCATCATTAGTTGTTGTTTTCTCCATTGTTTCACCATTTCCAATCAGTTCCCAAATTTTAGCAAAAATTAACCTCCCCATCTCCCTTTCTTCCCACTCCATATCTCCTACTGAAAAATAATACACCAGTAATAACTTTGAACTATCCAAACAAAGTGAACACTATCGGGTAGACTGTACCTTGTGGAGATGTTCCCTGAAGATCAGTAGTAACTTTTTATTCTTGCATGTCACCCATTCTGCAAGTTTTGTGCTTCAAAGAAGGTCTTTTGTTTTTCTCAGCCAAGTACAGAATGGATGGCCTTGAGAAAATGCTTGGGTGGTGGTGCAGGTGGCCTTGCTAAAGCCTGTCACTGATGCGGGGCATTGCAGGTGTCAGCCGATGGGCCCTCCCTTTTGCGGTAAAAATGAGCCTTGAACTCTGTGTTGCCCCAAGAAGTTCATTTTTCAAAGTAAATTCTTGGAGATATGTGCAGGACAATAGGACACAAAGCCCACCAAATATTGTTGACAGCTTTTTTTGATGATATTGCTCTTTTCTTCAGAGAACAAATTAATTGTACTGTATAATGCAAATTATACTGTGAGGGTCTACTAACCTTAGGTGGCCTGTTCGGCCATCATTCTTGTTACCTGCAGTTCTGCATTCCTATACAAGATTAGAACTGCCAGGTCAATCAGTTATAGCCAAACCGTACGAGGTGTCTTTCAAATCAATCAAGAGCAGAAAGCTTGATCACTCTGGGAAGGCTATGCATCGTGAGGTATGACCGGGAACACCTGGGGGGCTGATTAACAATGCATAAAATTTACTCCCAACTTATACATCACAAGGTATGACTGGGAAGGCCCCAGGGACCAAGGACCAATGTACGACAAGGGACCCCGGAAGCTGATCAGTGGAACACCTTGTTGATAAGATTGAAACCATGGCAGGGTATCTAGGTCTTGGTCTCAGTTACAATACCGAGTCATCAAACAGATGAGAAGTGCCTGGGAGACTCACAATCCCTGATACTATAGATAACAGAGCACATTTTTCTAGTTTCACCCTTCCCTTTTCCTTCTGTACTCCTTCCCCCTACAACGGATGCTCTATGATTATTCTATCAATAAAAATGCCAGGATCTTGTTATTCAGCAGCATCCTGCATTATGTAGCTTCTCTGACGCCCGTTGATCAATGTGGTGTTGTCCGACACAACGATACTGACTGCCTTTGAATCTCTAGGATGAAAGTGAGAAAGCCATCCTTGTTGAGGAACAGGTAGGGGAAGATCCAAGTTTTCAGACTTTCATTTCTACTTTGGTAACAGTCATGGTGGAATAAATAAATCCAGGCAGTTTTTCTATCTCCCTCTCCCACCCTCTTCCCTTTATTTCTTGCAAATTCTCTCTCTGAAATCTGTTTTTAAAAGGGAAGTTTGAATTTTCATGGCTAGGAAATACATGCAAACTCTTGATTGCAGTCAATCACCTAAGAGCAGACAGGTGCATGATATAACAGGTGGCTCCACATGATGTGAAATTACGACAGTGTGGATGCCAGGAGAAATCTTTTCCCCAGACTAGGTGCCTGTTTGAGTCTGTGACAGCAGTTAGAGCTTCAAGAATGCAAAATAATGGTATTTCAATAAAAATATATTATTGTTAAAAAAAAGCTTTACAAAGTCATCTTATTTCCAGTGAAACTTTGCATTATTGCAGCTCTGTCTCCTGTATCTACTTCAAGCGAAAATTTGCATTCTCTGATTCCTTTGCTATTCTGCAGTAACATTTTTCCTTGCTAAATATTAAAACTTTTTTTCCACCTTGATATTTCCTTAATTATTAACAATTTTCAGTTCTTTGCGGTGTGCCATTTTGGTGCGTTTGATTAAAATAAACTTTTCCATGTACTCTTTAATTACTTTTAGAAGTTTTTTTGAAACTATTTCCACCCCTTCCTCCCAGGAAAGGTATCCAAATTTTTAATAACATTTGATTTTAACATGGACTTATTAAATGCTTATTTTTGTTAAAATACTGTTCAGGACTTTTGGGAAGATACAAAAAAGTGGGATAAGATATTAGGTATTTCCTCAAATTTCTTATAATTTCGTGATATGTACTTTTTACTAGTTTTAAAATTTGGGCAGAAAGGTTGATGGATAATAATAGACTAAGATAGCATCTGTGTTTCACTGTCTGAGAAGGTAGTAATAATAGTGCAGCAACACACACGGCTGGGGATCCTTCTGTGCAGCTTTAAAAGGCAGCGAGCCTTCACTTGCAGTGGTTTGCTCTCTCTCTCTTGACGTTTCTACATCAAAAAAGTCCACATCTTGGGGCCTTCCTGGTGGCGCAGTGGTTGGGCGCTGCGCTGTGGAGCTGTTGGCAGCACGCGATGCGAGTTCGGCGCCCAGCCTGGGAGAATCCCACATGGTGTGGCAGACCTCTCCTGCCTCACCCGCTGCTCCCCTCAGCAGTGTATTTCTGATCTGCCTGTTCTGCTCCCCACTCTGTCTCTGGTGAACCCTCTCACCACCCCGCGCCTCTGGCCTGTACCCCAGCTTGTATAAATAAATCTTAAAAAAAAAAAGTCCACATCTTATCTATTTAGTAATTATTTTCTATCAGTCTTCCTTGAATTGCAGTTCTTTTCCTTAGTTCTCTTAAATTTGTAGCATCAGGTTGAAACTACTTCATGTTTTTATCCTTCCTTGAAATAGGCCTGTGCCTGCACTAGTTTAAGCACATCATCTATGGGGTTCCAGTGGGTAACACAGAAGTTGGACTGCCCACTCTCCCAGCTACTCTGTCTAATTTCCTATCCACAGAAGTAGTTAATCAGTCAACTTGTTTATGTGCCCGTATAGGAGAGCTCAGAATAGGTCATAACATATTCTGAAGAGGAAGACCAAGAAGTGGCAGAATTTGGACCCATATTGCCTGTATTCAGAGCCCAGTTTTGTTGCATATAAGTAGGCAGTGTGGGGCAAGTTATTCACCTTACTGTTTCCTGTCAAATGATGATAATGATAGTTTGACTCATATTCAGTTGTGAGGATTCCATGAGGTTATTTCTATAAAGTGAAAGGAAAACTGTTAGAAAGGAATGTCTATAAATGTTAAATTTTATTATAAAGGTTTAGAAAAAGATTTCCCTATTACTTTGCTTTTCAAAAATGTATGTTTACTTATTTTATTAAGGAAACATTGTATATGATTCAGAATTACAGGTTCCTACCTCTTCACACCCACAACCAAGGAGGTACTGAGAATCCTCCACCAAAGTTCACTGGGCCCCTTCCCCTCTTTGTTTCCTACTCTTACCTACCCCCTTTGGTAGTTTCAATTCTATAGTCAGATTTCTAGGGCTTTTTTGGGGTTTAGTTTTGTCTGTTTATTTTGTTTCACTATATCCCATAAGAGTAAAATCATCAGTGTTTGTCCTTCATCTGACTTATTTTATTTAGCATAATTGTCTCTAATTACATTTATGTAATCACAAATGGCAAAATGACATCTTTATACAGCAGAGTAGTATTCCACAGTATAGATGTACCACATCTTCTTTATCTACGCATTTGTCATTGGGTACTTAGGTTGTTCCTATAACCTGGCTATTGTAAGTGATGCTGCAATGTACGTAGTACTGCATATAGCCCTTCAAATTAGAGTCTTGCATTGTTCAAGTAAATACTTAGGAATGCAATTGCTGGATCATATATAGATCTTTACTTAATAATTTGAGAAACCTCCATTGCTGTAGAAAACTTTTTCTGCCTTCATTTTCAGGGTTTCACATCTCTGTGGTCAGTATCTACTGTGGAAGACCATGAATATATAGGATGAATTGGGATGACTTTCTGAGGAGTTTTAGTTGTGACTTAAGAAAAACCAGGGCAGAGAGAAGAGGAAAAAAGAGATTTCACAACTGTAGGAGATGGCAGGTGTCAGTAGTGAAAAGTGTGTAACAAGTATAGATACCTCCCAAGCTAAATATGGCTGGAAAAATGTGTACAATTTTTTACGATGATGACAATTCTGATCTTTAGGACAGTTGTGTTAGAAAAGGGAAGGCCGTCTTGAATACAGACCTGGAGCTACTTGGCATCTGCTGATGTGTGGCAAGCTGTCCTGCCAAGGATTGTTCCAGAAGGGAGAGCTTTAAGTCCTTTGTGGGCAAGTCTATATTGAAGAATCTTAAAAGAGGGATCAACAAAGTCTACTTTTCATAAAGTGATCTAAATATAGAAAGACATATCCACAATGGAATTCCAGTTTAAATTCAATTATAAAGTCTAGATTATTATTTAGTTTTAGCTCTTAGAAGCTTTCTGCAAGTGTTGATATTTGGTCTCTCATCTTAACATTTCTTGAACTCTGAGACTACCTCTGTAACAAGATTACTTATTCCTCTGCTGGAAAGTTTTTATTATCAACAAAGCATTTAACTCAAATTTTGGACAGTCTCCTAGTTACTTATCCTTCTGGTTATAGAATTTCTTCCTTTGCTCCTAGAGTAGCTTGTGTATATGTCTGCTCTGGCAAATATAATGTGGTATACTGAAGTGAAGTGTTTATTTGTCCTTCTCTTCCATTGAAATCTGAATTCCTTGGGGACACATGATGCATTTTTCTATTTTGTTTCTCTACTCCCTGGCATGATTCTCATCAACTATAGGTACCTAGTAAGGCTTAATGTACAGTGCTATACTGATCAAGGGTAATCCCTCTAATATCTGACACACCATTAAAACTTTGAGGACAATAGTGATTGTAAAGAAGTTTCAAGTCATATATATGCGTCTATAAATAGTGTTATTAGTGAAAATATGTTTTGGGATATAATTTTGACAATTCAGTTTTCCTGTCCCAGTAAATGCTTATATTTTATACTTAGTCCAGTTTGTGCATATTTGAGGGAGTCATAACAGTGTTGGCTGTATGTAGTGATTATGTCCTTAAATCACTATTTTAAAGATTTTAAGTTTTTGTGCTTCCCACAGGAAGTTTGGTATTCACTTCAAGTAGACCATGTTTGTTTTTTTTTTTTTTTTTTTAAACTGGAAAGATGCACCTTTTTTTTTTTTTTTTAACTGCAAAGATGTGCCTTTCTTATTAGTAGCTTTTGTGCCTATAACAGTGTTTGGCATTTTGTAAATTTTGAATGGATACTCATTGGTGTATAATTAAATTAATATTTCCACTCAGTTATTAAATTCAAGAATTTTACTTAGAATAAAAGATTTTACCTTACTATTTTCTTTCCCAATCTATGTAGGAAGCTCCCTGATTCTGGTGTGAACTTAACATTTGTTGAACTTATTATGTCTAGTATTTTTCTTAGTATTGTTTCTTTTCTTTCATTTTTTGAATGCATATTTTGAATTAGTTTCAGAAACCGAGTTTTGGAACCTCTGAGCCATGCCATTAACCAAGCCATTTAACAGTATGAAAATGCTTTCAGAGAGATAGATTCAGGTTTTCCAGAAGCAATCATTTCCCTTCTCACCACTGACTAGAACTTTGGAATCTGCCTTTTTACCTCTTGAAGTCATTGATAGCAGTGAGTGGCTTCTGGGTCTATTCTAAAAGTAACCTTCCCCAGCAGCTTTATAAAGCTTGCACTGGCATCCCTGAACATTCTGTTAATTAAGAATTCACAGCCCCTTTCTCCTTCATTCTCTCCACGGCCTGTGCTGTCAGGCTTTGCTTCTCTTCCTAGTAATGGAAACTGAAATTAGAATTCTGCATGGAGGTGTCACTTCCCGAGGAGACTGAGAAACTACACTCCCTGAACTCATCTCTCTCAGCGCATCTGTCAGTGGTAGCTCACTTGTTTAACTGTGGACATTTCACCATCCTGTCACTCACTTAGTAATAGTGTCTACCCCTTGGGCAAGTAGTGTCTTTGTAGAAGGAGTTGTAATAAGAACCCTCATAGTTAATAAGCCATCCTTCTAAGCATGTCCTCATGAATATAAATCATTTTTTCTTAAGTAGCTTATTGGTAGACAGTTTATCTAAAGCCTTTTTGGGATAAGACAGGATGTTAGTATCTCTTGCACGGAGTTGCTATAACTATTAAATGAGATGATATGCTTAAATTGGTTTGTATTATGAGTGAGGGATAACAAATAGCAATAAAATTTGGCTATTATTAATACTATTTTTGTAATTGTAAAAACATACGTAGCATAAATCATAGCTGTTAATTATTTAACTACATTTCTAGAGAGTGCAGTGAGAGAGCATTGATCTTACAACAAATCAACCCAAAGATTATAAGTCATAAAAATAGAGGTTCAGCATGCATTTTATTAGATTTTACACATCTCTTTTAAATAAATTAAATTTGATATATTGTGAATAGAAAACAAATAGTTGACAAGAATGAATGAAGCATTAGCTCATTCTAAATGAACATATGAATGTAAACAGAATTTGATGTGTCACAGCAAATATGTAAACTGCCACAGCCTTTCACCTTCCTGCAATGCAGTGTTTTTATTTTCTGCTCAAAAACCAAATAGGGACTGATCCTGATCGCTGACTTGTAAAGGCCATTTCCTTTCTTCACCTCAGTTTCAACTTCAATATGACTAAAAGCTTAAACATACAGGGAGCTGCTAAGTATACGTTGAATGTGACATACCAAATGTTTCTAGGCCACGAATTATTTTTCTGAATTATACACATTTTGCTTTTACTCCAGTATACCATGAATTTAATGTGCCACTGGAGTGATAACTCTAATGAAAATATAACTGATTAATGAAATTAAAATTCTGTTGCCAGTACTGGAGCAACTTGTTTAAAAAAAAGACTTTTGGAAAGACTTTTGTTAAGTTTGTGGTGTTACTTTAAAGAAGGTAGAATAGTCTGGTTTGTAAACTTGCTAATTATCTTGGCATTGTTTGTGATCTGGAGCAGTTTCAAAATATAGCCACTTGTTTTACTATCATAGAATTTCTTGGCCAAAAACTGACTTGAATAGGCACAGCTTAGCATGGTTTCTAAAAAACGTTTATTTTAACTTACTTTTGGTAATCTGTCTCCATTTCCTCATTTACTGTTACAAACTTACTGGGACAGACCTGTAATTTTTCTGGACCTTTTCAAATCTTTGTGTGAAAGTCTAAGAATATAATTGAGAACATTTCCAATCTTTCACCTGTTTTAATTCTTGATTTGTTTATTTAAAAGGAGGTAATGAATAGGGACAGAAATCTCATTAAAAAATTATAATTGTGGGGCCTCCCCGGTGGCACAGCGGTTAAGTGCTGCACTGTGGAGCTGTTGGCAGCGGCGACGCGAGTTCGACGCCCAGCCAGGGAGAATCCCACATGGCGTGGCAGACCTCTCCTGCCTTGCCCGCTGCTCCCCTCAGCAGCGTATTTCTGATCTGCCTGTTCTGCTCCCCGCTCTGGCTCTGGTGAACCATCTCGCCTTGCCATGCCTCTGGCCTGTACCCTAGCTTGTATGTATAAATAAAAAAGAAATCTTTAAAAAAAATTAGAATTGCATAGAATGCTTACTTTAAATATCAGATCAAGAGATAACATGTGCATTCATAGATGAGGTTTTAGATGTATTTCATAAGCATTGAATTAAAAAACATTTGTATAATATTGCTTTTTTATTGTTACGAACTCAGTCAAGAGGTAATGATTTTGTAAAGGTAGAGAGAAGTGATAGATTTCTGAATATATTTCAATCACAGACATCATAGAATTTCCTGACAGACTGTGTGTGTGTGTGTGTGTGTGTGTGTGTGTGTATGAATGAATGACAGCAATGGAGGAATCAAGAGTGACCCAAGAGTTTTGATTTAAGCAAAGGGAAGGATGGAGTCATCACACTGTGAGGAGACAGGAAAGTTGAAGATGGAAAGTTTTTTTTTTAACTGTTGAATATTAGAAATGTTCATTTTGAGGTCCTTTTAGACACAAATGCAGACTATCTTCCCTTTGTTCTCCGAGATTTTTTTTTCTACTGTCTTAATTTTACTCTCTGTCTTTGGAGACTAATACATGTGCATTTCATCAGTGGGGTCCCTAACGGCTTTTTACTGCTGATTGTATCCTGCCAGTGGGGATCTCAAAGACTGGAGGGAGGAAGGAGAATGAGACCATGGATTTGTTTTCTTGACTTTCTCACAGTGAGGTTTTTCTTAAGTTTTCTGTGTTACCAAATTGAAAATTACCATTTTTTTTTCTCTTTGGTGATCTCATCTAGAGAGTTCTCTTCTGGTTTCGAGTAATTGTCCCTTCCCTTCATTGTTTTGGTCTTATAGGTCTTAACAGCTCTGCACCAGTCACCTAGAGTCATTGCACTCTCCGATCCGCCTACTCCTTTGTAAATAGTCACTTTATAAATGAATCTTCCTCAAATGCACTAATTTTGTATGTCCTCTATCCCTTACCTGGGCCCTGTGTGATCTATCTAAGTGGAGCTGTACAATAAGATATTAATTATACTAATTATACAGGTCAACATTCAGGAGAGAGGTCTGGCTTGGAGATATTAACTGGGAAAAATTAGCATATAGGTGGTATTTAAAATCATGAATCTGGAAGAAGATTATCAAGAGACTAAATATAGATAAGCAATAGAAAAGGGTTTGTTCTGGGGAAAAAAGAAGAAACTTCAGAGGAACCCAGGAAGGAGTAATTAGAGTAGTTGAAAGGAAACTGTAAGTGCAGTGTCTGGGACACATGAGGAAAGCACAGCAAAGAGGAAGGGTGATCAGCTGTTTCAGATACCCTGATAGCCAAGTGTTATCAGTGCAGGAAATTAAACATTGAATTGAGCAGCATGATAGAGATAAAAACCTCATCAAGTGTTTCAAGAATAAATGGATTGTGAGGTATTAGACACAAAGTACAGATAATTTTTTGAAGAGTTTTGCTGCAGAGGGGATCAAAACAATGGGGTGGAAGCTGGGGACAGAATGCATTCAAGATCAAAACCATAGAGAACTTTCTATTCCCCATTATCATTCTCTTGGTTATCTCTTCCAGACCCGTAACTGTAAATATTATATACATACATAGTTTTTATTATAAGTGATATCCCAGGAAATGGAAACAGAATGTGCAGAAGTCTGGGTCCAAGAGCAATCATGGTGCATTTGGCGAACTGCATGAGAGAAAGAAGCTCAACATGGCTATAGGATGGCGTGAAAACAGAGATGAGGTCCTTGGTCCAGTAGCCTGAGAGGTACTGAAAACAACCATGTAAATGAATTTAGAAGCACTTCCCCACTTCAGTCTTGAGATTTCTGCAGCCCCAGCTGACACCTTGACTGTAGCCTCATGAGATACTCTGACCCAGAAGACTCAGCTAAGTCATGCCAAGATTCATTACCTACAAAAACTGGGAGATAGGAACATTTAAACGTTTGGTCTTAGAGTAATTTGTTACAGCAATAGTTAACAAATATATTATTTCAGATGACACTGCCATGTCAGGAATAGATAAAAGAGGGCCAAGGCTGGAAGCAGTCCAATAATGACGGAGCTTGCAGGTGAGAAGTGACAGTTGCGGCTTTCTGAAACCTTCTGGAATAATCTTTCTCCCGTCTTTCATTTCTCCTTTTCCCTCGGGTTGTCAGTCCTCAAAATATTTACCTCATGTCTGCAAATAATTTTGTCACAGTATCTCTTTTATTGACCCATTCTATTGTAGTTAAATCTTCTGTTTGCGCCTATATCTTTCATTGGTTATTTATTTATATTTTAATTAAGGAAACATTGGTTGACAACATCGTATATGATTTCGAGGTATCGGATCACACCACCACACCACACCACACCACACCACACCACACCACCACTAACGTACCCATTGCACACCATATTCCTTTGTGTCCCCTCCCTGCTTTGCTCCACCCTTTCTTTTCCCCCCTGTAGTAGCCTCATTTCTGCAGTCAGATTTCTAGGGTTTCTTAATGGTCTGATTTTATTTGACCTTTGTTTTGTTTCTCTATGTTCCACATAAAAGTGAAACCATCCATTTGTCTCTTTCCTTCTGGTTTATTTTGTTTAGCACAATCCCTTTCAGTTCCATCCACATTGTTACATATGTCAAGAGTTCATCTTTCTTTATAGCTGAGTGGAACACCCTGTGGCTTTGAAAATTTCCAGAAAGAAGATTTCAACTTATTTAGTCACTTAAGATAAGTATTGTATGTTACTTAAAAGGTAGCATATTATTAAACAATTTCTACCCATCAGTATTTTTGCATGGATCACTTTATCAAATTAGCAGGACTAGGAACCTGAGAGAAAAGAATACAGAACAGATAGTTATTTTAATATATGAAAGAAGGGAAGGCAAAGCATACTTATCTCAGTGTCTAGTGGCCAGGACTTGGTGAATGCTCAGTACATTTTGAATGAATTAGCAGCTAAGATGTGAAAACTCCAATAGGGAGACTCATATTCAGGGAAGAGTATGAAAGCACAGGCTTGGAGGAGGCTGGGATAGTAGTAGAAGGAAGAAAGTGAGGCATGTATGAAGAATTTGGGAGCAGATACTATAAATACAATCTTCATAGTTTTGTCTTGATTTATCCATGCATAGCTGTTAGGAAAAATATAAATTAATGTCAGCATTTTGTTTAGAGGATCTAAGGTGGTACAGTCTGTTGCAGAGGGGGAAATGGGTCATTTTGTTCCTTAAATATTCAGTAATTATAGAAATAGTTGCTGAGAAAAATCATTCCTTTGTCACTACCAGAGAAAGGTCAATTTGATGGAGACTCAGAATGCTCTGTGACTGACTGAAATTCTGTAAAATTTCAGACTTTGGAATAAAAAGGAATCCTTCATATTTCCTACCTCTTTGGTAGATTTGGAACTTTGGCCCTGGGGTTTTGTTGAGCTGTATCTAAAGTTAAGCTGGATAGAATCTGTTTACAGGTACTGGAGGGAATTGTAGGATTCTTGTAATTGAAAAAAATCAGCGAATAATGGAATACATTAAGCAACAATGACAAGAAGGATTAAACATTTCTTGCATCACATTTCTAATTATACAATTGTCATTTCTGCTTAATTTTGGAATGCCCGTGGCATGATTTAACTGAGTTTAATTTTACCACTCTTGTATTCTGAGGCTAAAGATTAAGGATTTTCTCCAAATTTTATTATTTGTCTTTAGATTTTCACTTACATGTGCAAAATAGTGATATCACTTATTTTAACTTTAGTATAATACAAAGAAATTGAGTGTCATTTCGAAGATATTGGAAGTTAACATGTATTAACTTCCTGTTTCTAAATAAAATGGAAAATTTAAATGTGCTGGAATTACACTTTGTAATGTAAAGTTTTATACCATGTGCTGTATGTTGAATATAGCTTTCGGTAATTTATGGTTGTGAAAAAATGAAAATGTTAAAATTTCACTCTTTACATCATATGCAGTTGTTACTAGTGAAGTCAACATATTGCTTAGCTGTCTTCATTATTACTTTATGACTACTTGTATTTAACTAATAGCTTTTTTTGGTTTTATCTTTCCAATGTACTGAAACTTCCAGAATACTCAGTACAGCTGTTCTGTATAATGACACTGCCTCATTAGTTTGATGCATTTGAATATACATACTAATAAGGACAGTCACAAGGAAAAAATACTTTATTTTGTTCTTCCCTAGTGTTCCTTTTTGAAATAAGAACATTTGCCACCAGTGGATGTTGCAGCTCAAATGTAACCAAAGGAAAATCTCAGGAAAAGACACAGATGGTCTCATTGGACTCTAGAGAAACTACTTGTCTATATCAGTGGCACTGTCTCCCTGGTTTATCTTCCTAACTGTTTGTATAGCATTAAAATTAATTTTTCAGGTAACACTTCCATAGTTTTAATTAATACCAAGGCTCTAATTTCCTAGTGTGGGTAAATGAAGAGTTACTTAGCTAAAAATAGAACTGCCTTTCTACCAGTCTCTTGATAACCTTGTGGCTCTTTTCTATTAAGAAATTTACCTGCAATGTATGGCACCATAAATGTACCTTGCTTATTCATATGCGTTCCTGCTTCAACCACTATCATGCATCATGAATCATACCATGGATTTTTCCTTTTTTGGAGGAGAAGGGGGTCTGTGAGGAGGAAGTATGTTCCCCCAGGCAAATCCTAAATTGGAGTTTCTGGACCATAACTGACATTGATGGTTTTGTCTGTAATAGATTTGAAAAGCAATTTTCTTTTTCTCCAAGGAATCTTTCATTTGTTAGAAAGCTATGTCAATAAAAAAGTAGATATTCATGCTATTATCTTTGAAATGTAATGTTCATTCAATTTCACTGCAGTGATTTCTGAAAGAGATTCCTATGTAGATTTACAACATCTAGGAAGAGAAAAATTTTAAGATGTCAAATTACATTTGTAACTGAACACTAATCTTTTTACAGAGTTTCAGTGGCCAGGAAGGAGTTGAAATCTACTTGGAAATTTATTTTCAGGGCTCTGAATCTTGATTCATTAGATGATTCTGCTAAGTTTGATTTATTTTTATACTGTTATTTCTATTTAAAGTTATTTAATTCTATAGACTGTACATTTAAACCTTTTAGTTATGGCAACTACAAAGAGAAATGCGTAGCTTAGATAAGGAGAATTATTAAGAGACTGCAAATCAGCAATATTTAATTTATTTATACCCTTCTTTGGATCTAAAAGGATTTAATGAAAGTTTTAAAGAGTTATAAAGTATATTAACGTTAATAGGGGAGAAACATTTAGAAGTAGGGAAGAAACATGATACTGATTTATTTGTTTTGGGGGTCTTTTAGAAGTCTATTTAATCTATGTTACAGAGGAATAATTACAGAGAAGGTGAAAGAAGGAGAGTAGCTAATGGAATATTTAGGTCAGCTAGCAGGGCTGCCTGGGACAAAAGGCAAGGCAAATTCTAACATTCATGTTTACTTCTAACCTTGCAAGTTTTAAGACTCACTCCTTCTTGCTGACTACCTAAAATCCATCTGGAAATGTGCTTGTAGTTATAATTGGCTTGCGGAATACCTGTTCCACTGCCCTATGGCTCAGTGCTGGCATACATTAAGTACTTAGTAAATGCTAAATGTTTTATTACTAGAATGTTTCATTCAAATTGTATGGAGTTATATGATTTCAGCAGAGGATGTTGTGTTCAAGAATATGTTCAATTCAGTGTGTCCTTAATAAATCTAAGGGACATTTTAATCTATACCTGAGGAAAAAAACAAGAAAAAAATTTTGTTCTCATTTCACTATGGACACAGTCCTTGGCCCATTTAAAACAATTTTCAAAATGTTTCCCAAATGGGAAAGTAGTTATATTAAAGATTTTACTTCTGAATCTAACTAGTTAAGAGATTAGAAGTAAGATTGAAAAGTAGGATATGTAAGTAAAGTAGAAGACAATTTGGTCTTTTAATCAGAGGGTCCTAATTCCAAAAGGTATATTGACTTTATCCATAGTTAAAAGGCAACTATAAAAACTTTCGCAAGTATCCTGGAGAAGAAAAGGTGTTCATGTTAAAAGAACTGTGAAACCTGGTGCCTTATCTCCCAAATGGACACCCAAAATCTAATTCTTCATAACTCTGCACAACCCATAGGTCATACCAGGTACTTTGTTCTAGAGGATTGTTCCTTTTATATTTATATATATTAGAGAAGCACATAAACTGTTAAGTAAGTGTGAAATAAATAGTAGAGGGTGGTCCAGATGGCTGTAGAGTGATTACTCATTGGGGATGATGAAGAATGTGATTTAAAAAAAATCTTAGATCAGAAGATATATTAAAGGAGGGGAGATAATTAAGGAACTTGGAAAATAAAGGAAACTGAACACCTGTCCAGAGAGGTTGTTTGAGAGAAGTGACTGTAATTAGGCAAGATTTTCTTTCATATTCTTTTTATCTCTTTGGACACACATAACATGGTGTTATAGTTTTCATCAAAATATGATGTAAAATCTGCATTGAATTCTAGTAACAAATTCTGCCTGACTCTTTCATCTTGGGTTTTCAGCCTGAAGTAGATGTTCACATTTTTTCTCCCCTTCCTTTCCTTCTTTCTGTCCTCTCTCTATTTGTCTGTAAATGTCTATTTAATATGTTTATATTAATTTTAAATTTTTACAAATGATCCAAGAATATACCTAATAAAAAATAAAATCAAAGTGGTAGTGAGGAAGCAAAAGTCCCCTTTGAAGGCAAACCTTCCTCCTTTACCTCCCCATCTCTAACCATAGTGCTTTATCACTGGGTTAATTCCTGTTGCTTACTCTCCCTAACTACTCTCTGTTTATATTTTTCTCTAAAATGCTTCTTAAAGAACACAAAATTTTTCCTTGAGACTAGAAGGAGAACTGAGATGAATTCTTCTAATACTATACACTTTTGTGAATTTATAGAAATCTGACCTCTAATTATATAGCTATATTTAGCTGACACAAATTTTTAGAGTATTTTTTTTTCTGATGAGAGAAAACTCTTATACCACATTCCTAAACATGATGTAAATCTTGAACAGAGTTGAAAATATTATTGGTTAATACCACTTTGGTCATTTATAAGAGATGAACTTGACCAAATTTAATTCCATCTAGTCCTTATTGAGTTTTTTGGGGGAGTAAGTTGTCTGTGATATGTCTTTTTTTGCGAACCCAATTTAATTTTCATGAATGCTTTATAATAATTACAATGAATAGCAGAATGAATAATGGACAGGACTCTTCTTGCTGTGGTAGTGATGGGGCATTGAATGAGTCATTCAGTTAGCAGTAGGTACACACTATAATGGCATTTGTTTATCACAATTCAATTAAATGGAGATGTTCCTTTGACAAGTCATTGTGCTCTTGTAATAAAATAAGCTTCATTTGGAACACAGTCATTTCCTTCCTTCATTGTGCATAAGCAATGACACATGAATTTCAAGTTTGTATTTTTCAAAGGGACATGTGCAAGACAGTGTTATTCTATTATTGACCACTTTCATGTATTATTATGGCTATATTCTGTTATAATATGTCTGTACAGATTTCCTGTGAGCAGGTTTCCCTACAGGCCTCTGTGCACGATTAATATGTAGAGGAGCAGTCCACAGTAAAGTCATTTGTTCCAAATTCCTAGATGGAATTTGATGACTTAGACTGGCCCAATGAATAGGTTTTTTTGCTCACTTCAGTAGGGAGAGAAAAATACTTCCTCGTTAAAGCAAGAGAAGAGCCAACATAAGCTGCTTATCTCAGGATTTTTATGGAATCAGCAATTCCAACTAGCACTGTCTCGGATTCTCCTAACTCATGTGTATGACAGGATGAATTAGAAGGGAGGAAAGAAGAGAGGAATTGCTATATTTTCTCTGAGAAGGGTAATATCCAATCCTATCTCTACTTTCCAGTCTTTTACAAGTAAGCTTATATAAGAAAAGCAAGTCAGCCATTCTTAATGAAAAAAATTTAATTTCCTTATCACAGTGTATATTTCACCCATGCACTCCTCTACATATTAGTAGAATGGACAAAAATATCCTTATTTTGAGTAGCATCCTTCTTCCTTTGGATTAGATTGAAATGAATTATCCTGGAGCCATGTGATGGTAGCAGGGTGAACAACATTTGATTCTTACAAGTGGACATCATTTTTTGTTAAATGGTTAAAATTGGTCTAAAATTGTTATGCTCTTAAAGTGTCGCATTGATCTTTGGCTCTTTGACTGTATCTTTTTATTTCTGATCAATAATTACTTATTGAAAAGTATTTTGGTCCTGCCCACATGTACTCCCTATTTATCTCCATGTGCAGATGGAATTCCTTCTTTTCAAGTATTTGCTCTTGTCAGACTCATCAACTTTCATAAGAAAATGTCAGTTCAGGCTCTGGATTGAAGAGTTGTTAAAACATATGGCTTTGCACTTAACCAGAAGAGCAGAAAATGCTGCACTCCAGGTACTTGTCAGGGAATAAAATCTTCAACTCACTGCCATTCAACACTTAGCAGAAGCTTGCCTGAAAGAAACAATATTTATAAAAGATTGTCTGAAGGACATGCAGTCTGTCCGGCTACTCTTAAATCTAGCCCATCTAAGTGAGACAAGTAGAAATTCTAGAACACTGTTTTAAGTTTCCCCATGGGGATGCTTTTATATGAAATTGTGGAGTGGCATTTTGTCATTAGCTGATGTTGAGTGATGGTAGAAGAAGCAGATCTTTGAAATCCACTGTGTTTATGCTGAGCCTATTAATGAATCTTCACTACATTACAGAGTTTTCTTTATGAGGACCCACAAGAGAAATTTCTCTCACATGTCAGTACCAGACATGGATGTGTTCTTCTTTCCAACTGGTTTGTTTATAAGCATATAAACACTGAATTATAATTGATTGTACCTCTGCCCTTGAGTTTCTTGCTAACAAATACAAAGCTAAGCTGTAACCCATTTCTGGGAAACACACGGGGATCCCAATATATAAATTCATGACTGGTTGTACCTGATTTGACTTTATATAATTTATCCTTATTCTGGGTAGAATGGAGAAGGACAGGGAAGTCTTCAGAGAAGAACTGATAAAGTCTAGAAGGGTGGTAGTTTCTGGATGAGAAGAGGAACTCATTTCATTTTTAAGCATACATCTTTTATCTATTGGAAACTCCCTGCATAGTGTCTCATAGAAATCCAGATCATATTATGGTTCACTGAGGTATTATTCTTTGGCACTCAAAGATCCTGTCTTTAGTGACCCATTTCTAACCTTTTGGGGAATTCAGAGAAGCAGTTGGCAAGAGGCTAGGCAAGTAGAAGATGGAGGTAGAGATGATAGGTTGGGATGAATAGGTATTGCATTGCTTTCAGAACCCAATTTTGGAATTGTTTAAGTAGAAATTTCTGAATCTGACATTAACTATCTATATAAAATATTGGTACATGATCATCTACCTAGTGATCTTGTGCACCAGACCATTAGTCACACAGATGCCTCTTTCACAGCTTGTGTCAAAATCTATTACATGATTTTAGCAGTGGCAGATAAGTCACTCTTCCAGGGACATACCTACATGCTACAGAAATTATAAATCTTAATTTTCACGAAGTGTTAAAAGACCTTTTTGCTTTTTCTAAAGTAGCACTTAAAGCAGTATTTTCCAAACTCTGGTTTATGGGGGCGTTTTCTTTCAGAACCCTGTGGAGATAATGCAGGGAATTTTTCATGATGCTAAATTTATTTCACTGAAAAGTCTGTAGTATATTCTGAGATTGTGCATATCTTAATTCTGGATGTTCATATGTTCTTTCCTTTATGACACTGTGATAATAGTTTTTTGAAATGCTCCTTATTGTTAAGTAGGGATAATACTATAATAATAAATAGTAATGATAACAACAACCACCAAAGAAAATCTCTAAGTGTAGCACATGTATTTGTTCAGATTGTTTACTGCAGAAGGCAGCAAAATCACATGTGAATTACATGCTACACATTTGACAATTATCTAAATTCTGGAAAACACTGACTGGAAGGATGTGAGCTCTTCATGTACCAGATCTACCTTTTCTTCCCACAGTTAGAAAGTTTAGCTATTGTTTCCCACAAAACATTGCCACATTACAGATGAATCCTATGAAAACTTTGTGAAGATGAGAAAATAATTACCCACAGCTTTGTCAAACAATATGGAACAGATTAATATGCTTCACTGATGTGAGGAAGATGACAGCTGGAACCTGTTACTAGACAGCTTCTGCAACTCAGGACCCTGAAGCTACTAGTTGTCAATAGCAACGCCTTTTTTTTCAGAATGTTGATTGGCAATGAAAGGTACTTGCTAGTCTCTCAAATTTATTTAAGATGTTACAACAAAGTGAAAGGCAGGAGGGTTTTTATGCATTGTCTGTTACCCTAATATGTCTTCAGGAAATAAATTTTAGTGACTTTCTACTGATTCTAGTCATTTTTTTCTAAAAGACGTGTATTGTGGATGACCTCCCTGCAAATGTGTGTGCTGACACACACAGTCCTTGCCTTATCCATTGTGTATACCTGAAAAGAAATGGAATCAGAGGTTATTTTCATTTTTCATTGTATTTATTTGGCATCTTCTTAAAGACTTTATGTGAAGGGTCAAATGAAGTCACTTTTTTGTTTGTTTGTTTAGGTAATGGTGGTTTACAACATTGTGTATGACTTAGAGTTATAGGAGCACCCCCTCAGGTGTATGTTACTAAATCACACCTACCACCTAGACACCCAGACTCGTTCACCATAATCCATTGTGCCTCTGCCATCTTTGCTCTCCTCTCTTTTCCTTCCCCTCTGGTAGACTGAATTTTATAGTCAGAGTTCTAGGTTTTGGGGTCACAGTATTGATAGGTGAGGACACCTGCTGTTATGCACTAAGCACACTAGAGTCAAAACCAGTGCTTCACCAATTTTAGAAGTTAGGGCATAAAAATAACATCATTGCATGTCACAGCATGATTGCTACAAGGATAAGGAAACTTGATTTGTGTGTATATGTCTTTGAATAAATCCTAATCCTAATTCAGTGCACTGTACTGAAAAATTGAATTACTACAACTTTTTCTGTGAAGGATTTTATAAGTTTGAATGACTGTAGGTATTATTTTAAGTAAAAGGATTTTATGTTAGAAAAGCAAATATTTATGCATGGGTAAAATATGCTATGGGATATTATTACCTTGTAGAATATAGTTTCCTTGTCATATTTTAATGAGATCATTTTTAGAATAGTAAAAAATTTCTGTGTGATTCTTATATTACTGGGTTTGTGATAATTTCTAATGTGTCAGATTGAAAAATTACCTGGAAGCAACTAATTCAGCTGAGAGCATCACGTTAATAAGGCAATAGTGGTTGGCTTACACTTATCCTAGAAGATCACATGTACCATAGGCAGTTAGGTTTCAAAACAATGTAGATATTTTATAAAGATGTTAGTGACACAGGTGTTGAAAAAGGTATTTTTAGATATAAATGAAATATATGTTTTATTTGAAATAACAGTAATTGATCTCAACAGGTTATTTTTTACTAGAAAATTAAGCATCTGCTAATTCAATAATTCTGACTATTCTTGCCTTAATAAATCTTTCAGGAAAAGATGAGATATAAAATAAATATTAAAGTTAAATCCTGTTAGATTTCATAACAATATTTGCATATATTTTTCTTTGCTCTCTTTCTTCTTCTGCTTCTCTGCTTTAAATCCTTACCACCTTACCACTTCTTTCACTTTTTTCTCTTCTTTGAAATTTTTTTTATTTTTCTGATTCTAGTTACTCAGATTTTTTTTTACAATAGAGTCTGTGTTCTTCTCCTGTGCAGCTTTGATTGCAAGGGAGTTTGTTGCTAAGGTGAAATATCTATTTCTGGAAACATTTGATCCCAACTTTTAAGGAAATCCAAAAAATGAATATTGTGAGCCAAAGGATGACTGATTTTCAACATGATAACTTTACTTTCTATCACAAAAAGTCTCATTCATGAAAACACATCCTTCTAATCATGTAGTTTTCTAACATATGAGAGACATATGATAGCAAAGTAACATTAAAATGAACTGAGAATTTTTCTCCCTATAAAGAATAGAAATGGATCCTATTACTATCTTTGACAAATCTTATACTAATTCTTTTTTTTTCACTTTTGTAATCTTGGAATGAATTTCCTCTAGAGTATTTAGAATCTTAAAACAGTAAAATATTCAGTCTATCAGTTTTTTATTAGGCTGAGAAATTCAAATTTACAGTTTTATTTTTTGAGTGGTTCAAACCAACCATTTGTAATTTTATTTCCTTGTTTTCCTTAGAATTCATTATTCTTTTATGTTATTTGTTTAACAGACTCAAAAAAGACTGGACTATTATAGAAAATTTTAGTAAGGAACTTTTAGAATTGAAAATTAAATGAATGGTCAAAATGAAAAGAATAATGACAGTTTACTTCTTTCCCAATTTGGTTTCCATTATATCTTTCTCATGCCTAATTGTGCTAGTTAGGATATTCAATGCTATGTTGAAAAGTGGTGGTGAAAGTGATATCCTTGTCTTATACCTGATTTTAGACGAAAAGTTTTCCATTTTGCATCATTTAATATGATGTTAGCTTAGAGTTTATTAAATATGGTCTTTTTTGTGTTTAGGAATGTTCTATCTCTATTTTCTGAGGATTTTTATAATAAATGAGTGTTTAATTGTATCAAATTCTATGTATCTATTGATAGGATCATATGATTTTTTTTAATCTTCCTTTTGTTGATGTGGTGAATTACATTGATGGATTTTCAGATGTTGAAACATCCTTGTATCCCTGGAATAAATTCCATTTGGTCATGAAGCTTAATCCTTTTAATGTATTGTTAAATTCAGTTTGCTCAGATTTTGTTGAAGATTTTTCCATTTATGTTCTTCAGGGATATGTTTGTAGTTTTCTTTTTTATTTTAATGTTTTTGTCTGATTTTGCTATCAGAATAATGTTTGCCTCATAAAATATTTTTGGAATAATTCCCTCTTTCTCAGTTTTGGAAGAATTTGAGAAGGATGGATATTAGTTTCTGTTTGAGGTTTGGTGTAAAACTCACTAGTGAAACTGTCTGGTCCTCAGCTTTTGTTTTTGGGAAGATCGTCGATTACCTTTTCAATTCCCTTGCTTATGATTGGTCTGTACAGGTCTTCTGTTTATTCCTAATTCAGTCTCAGAAGGTTGTGTATGTTTAATAATTGTCCTTTTTATCTGGGATGTCCGTTTTATTGGCATATAGTTATTTGTAGTAGTCTCTTATGATTCCCTATATTTTTGAGATATCTGTTGTTATTTCCCTTCTTTTGTGTCTGATTATATTTGTCAGAGATTTCTCCTGTTGTTTTTTATATGCTTAGTTATAGGACTATTTTTTTTCAAAGAACCAGTTTGGTTTCATTGACCTTAAGTTTTATTTTTGCTCTAATTTTATTATTTCCTTCCTGTGGTGGACTTTGGTTTTATTTTTTCTCCTTTTCTAGTTGCTTAAGGTGTCAGTCCAGACTATTTATTTGAGCTCTTTCTTGTTTCTTTTTTTTAAAAGATTTATTTATTTTTGCATACAAGAACTGGGGTATAGGCCAGAGGTGTGGGGTGATGAGAAGATTCACCAGAGACAGAATAGGAGAGCAGAATAGGGGAGCAGAATAGGAGGAGCTACTGAAGTACACTGCTGAGGGGAGCAGCAGGCAAAGCAGGGCGAGGCTGTGCCATGTGGGAATCTCCCTGGCTGGGAATCAAACTCTCACTGCAGTGGCTGTGGTTAGCTTCATAGGCTGAGACTTAACCTGTTGTGCCACCAGGGAGGCCCACTTTCTTGTTTCTTGATATGGATTGTATTGCTATATACTTCCCTCTTAGTACTGCTTTTTCTCTATCTCATAGGTTCTGTAGCTCATATCTTCATTTCACTTGTCTCCAGGTAGCTTTCAAATTTCTTCTTTGCTTTCCTCATTAATCCAGTAGCCATTCAGTAAAATGTTGTTGAGTCATCACATATTAGGGCTTTTCCTACTTTTTGTGGTTGATTTCTTGTTGATAACAATGTGATCAGTGAAGATACTTGATATTATTTCAGTCTTCTTGAATTTATTAACATTTGTTTTGTGACCTAACAGTGGTCTATCCTGGAGAATGTTCCATGTGTACTTGAGAAGAATGTATACTTAGATTTTGGGGGGTGCAGCACTTGTAAATGTCTGTTAAACATGTGGTCTAATACCTTATTTAAGGCTAGTATTTCCTTGTTTATTTTATGTCTGGTTGATCTGTTTACTGGTGAGAGTGTGATATTAAAGTCCCCTATGCTGTTGTATTGTTGCCACTGTTTGTTTTCAGATATGTTAATACTTGCTTTATGCATATTGATGAGTTTTATGTATTCCTAATGTAGTAATCCCTTAATTTAATGTCCATCCCCCCATATATATATATATATACACATATATACATATATATATTTATATATACATTTTTAAGCTGGAATTCCATTTTTTTCTCATGTAAATATGTCTATCCCTGTCTTTTCTCGGGATTCCATTTAGTTATAGAATTTCTTTCCAACCACTTACTTTTAGTCTGTGTTTTATTTTTGGAGCTCAAATGGGTCTCCTGAAGACAGTGGAAAGTTGATTTTTTTTTCTGATCCAACTAGCTACTCTGTGCCTTTTGATTAATGAGTTTAGGGTGATTATTTATTTATGAGGATATGCTACTTTCATTGCAGCACTATTTTTAATAGCCAAGTTATGAAAACAATCTTAGTCCCAAATGACAGATTAGTGGATTCAAAAGATATGGCAAACATACACAGTAGAATACTACTCAGCTTTGAAGAAAAATGAACTTTCACCATTTTTAACAACATGGAACTAGAGAGGATTATGCTAAGTGAAATGACAGATGGATTAAAGAAAAATACTGGGTGATTTCACTTATATGTGGAATATGGAGAAACAAAACAAAGGGTCAGACAAAATCAAACCAGAAAAAAAATGCTAGAAATTTGATTGTAAAATTGCGGTTAAGGGTGAGGGAGAGAGTGGAAAATAAAGGGAGAGGTAGCCCAATGGACTTTGGAGGATGACTGTGGGTGCTTTGGTGTTGGATGTGGTATGCTACCATACGTCTGAAGAGCTGTGATTCATACAGTGTTGCAAACCAGTGTTCCTCAATATTAAAGAAGAAAGTTAAAGATAAAATACCCATAAATGGATATATTAATGCTCATTCAGAGAAATTTTAATTGATCTTCCAAGAACAAGAACAGTTGGTTTAGAGTGAATGTAATATTTAAATATTAATTAGGTATTAAAATAGAATGCACATATATATGCTTATATATAATAAATACACAAACATAAAAAATAAATGAAAAGAAAAACATCCTGATGTTAATTTGATAATTTAAAATAACTGCATGGTAAACATTATGTTAGATCACAACTACTGAAATGTCTTCCTTGAAATAAGTTGTTAAAAGCAAAGTTAGCACACCCTGATCAATAATGCTATTTTAAATAAGAAAACCTTGGAGTAAATATGTTTTCTCCTTAGCACTTTCATACTAATAATTTTGCCTTCTCTTTTCTGCTGTGGTTGAGTAAAATGGCCAATAGCAAAATCATTTATTTCCCCCTTAACTTGCTTACCTGGGTTAACATACTAACATCAATCAAGGTAATGCTCAGAAAGAAATAAATAGCTCCCACAGAAAAGAAATAAGCTCTCCCACATGTTTACTCCTTACTGAAACATAGAAGATATGATCTTCATTTCTTACTGTGTTTTAAAGATTTATGACCTGGTTTCTAAAGGAATCTAGTGTTTTGGAATTTATATATTCACAATAGTACTTGTTCTCTAGTTACTAGTCAGTCACTATTTAGTATCATTCTACAACAAGGCCTTTTGAAGTGAGGTCCATGAACACCTAGAATCTTTTAGGTTTCCTATAGGGTAGTCTATAAAATCAATTCCTTTTTGAACTTCCCAATCAAGATTGGTTAGATGGATGAGAAGTAGGACAGATATGGATTTTTATGTCATTGCAATCTATTGATTGCCCTCTCATTCCTTGTACTTCATATCTCTTCTTCCATACCACACATCTTCCTGTCATCTTCCCTCTCCATGAAATGCAAATGACAAAGAACGAGAGTGCTCTGATGTCTTGGAGAGCTGATTTTAAAGGGTCAACATTGCAAGAATTATTTTGCTAATGTAATAGCATGGACCATTTTTGAAAGAATTTAAATTCTAAAAGTAGCATCTACTGATGTAATAACTCACAGTAATAACTCATAGTGAAACTATGCGGGAATATTTTATGAACTATAAAGTGTACTTACATTGTAAGGATTGTTGTTTACTTGACACTAAAATACATTGACTTAATAAATATATATCCATCAGCTGCTTATTTAGTCACAATTTTGATTGCTTTAATTCAATACTGAGTTAAAATAAATTCTGTTTGTTCTCCCAAATTTCTTTAAGGACAGTTTAATCATTTATTTATAAATGTATATATTTATAAATTTATTTATAAATGTATATATTTATAAATTTATTTATAAATTAATTTATTCATAAATTATTTATTTATTTTAGTTTTGAGCAAACTTTTAACAGTATTGTATTTTCTTCTCCTTTAAACAAACCACAGAACTTTCAGATACTGTAAATAGGAGAGTGATAGTTATAAAGTATCCATTGATCAGGCATTAAATATTTCTAATACATATTAAACACACTGCTGAAAATATAAACTAAGAAAAAAGCTGAAAACGACAACCCAGACCTGGCATGTATTTAAATAAATTTCTTTTTTCTGATTCACAGAATAGGCAATAAAGGTAAATACTTGAGAATGATTCAAACATGGTAAAAGTGGAAGAGGCATTCAAAACATACATTCAAGTTTTATTCTATCATTTGAATTAAAGAAAGAATAAATGGGAAAATAAACATGAATTGCAAACATAGTGACATTTGGCTGCATTTTTACAGCAACTTATGTAATATTGTTGAATAATTATATCACTACTCTTATCTGTCTCTTAAAAAGTAAGCGTGCATCTAAAATATTGAATCAAAAAAATAAAATACTGAATATAGTTTTAACTAAACACCTTTACATTTAATTAACATTGTAACTTGTTTTGAGGCGTTTTATTTTAGTTGTGATTTGGTATTTTCAGTCACCTCTTTCCCAATTTCTTCTCTTATTATTCTATTTGTGAGGTGTTCATGTTACAGTATCAATGGAATGTTCATATTCATGTATTCACCAATTCAGAAATATTTGTTGACAACTTGTTTGGTGTGAGGTGCTTTTCTACACATTGGGCATGTAACTGCAAAAACAAGAGATAGATTTCTTACTGTTATGTAGTATATAGTCTAGCAAAAGAGATCGAAAATGTACATAAACAGCAAATATAAAAGTTGATGCCTATTGATAAGTATTATAAAGGAAATTAAGGATAGAAAGTGATGGAGTATGCATTTTTTTAACAAGGGACAGGGAATCTTTTAGACAAAATCCTAGACAGAGTCGAAAGAGTGAGCCAAAGAACCATCTAAGGAAAAGTGTAAATGAAAGATTAAAAGTAAAACTGGGGACACGCCCCCAAAACATAGCAGCGAACAGACGCTAGGATCAGGCTCTCCCACAAAAAAATGATTTATGGGGAAAAATATCCCTAACTTTGAGAGCCGACTCGAAGAGAACCGGATACCCTGCACAATGCAATCAACCCCAGGGGTGCTTTAGACTTTAAAAATAAACCTAAGAGTTGGAGTAAAGAGAAGAGAAAAGACATTGGACCCCACACAGAGGAACAACAGCAAGGAGAGGTGGGCAAACCGGCTTCCCCTGAGAGCCACTGAATACAAGGTTAGAAACTGCGGTGAGGTCGGAGGACTCTGGCCAGCTGACTGGGAGCGCGACCCCCACTCCCCCACCCCACAACCCCCCTCTCTTCCCTGCCTGGCAGCCCTGAAGAGCAGGAAAGTGGGAGGGTCAGTGCATCCCATCCCCCACCTGGGGTTAGGTAACATCTTAAAGGGGAGAAAGTCCAAGCAAGAAACATCCCACACTGGTTGCTGGGTGATAAATTGGCCAGAAAAACTGGTTAGGCCGGAAGACCTCCCGCTGAGACCACCTCAAGCACTTTGGGCCTTAGACTGCAATTTGATCCCAAGCTGATGGGAGGGGTGGCATTAAGAACTATTGACTGACAGTCCCCAAAATCCCTCCCATACCTGTGGCGGGGGTACAGGCTCCTGCTGAAACTATCTCTGACCACACCCTCCCCTGCAAAGTGTCAGCATCTTGGCACAAAAAAAAAAAAAAAGGACCTCAGCAGGTGGTGAACACGGCCCAGCACTTGCCACATCCCCAACTTCTAGGTGGTGCACACTGGCACCCCAGAAACTAGGGGAGGTGAAACACTGATCAACAGCCACCCACAGCCTTCACCCCTGCACCCCCTCATGGAGTAGCAGGGCCCAAGCAGCAGAAAAGAAACTAAGACCAAGAGCTCCCAACCCCTTCCCAACAGACATAACCCCAGGGGCAGGAATAGCCCCAGGCAAACATTGGAGGAAAGGAAAAAAAAAGTGGGGGGGAGGGGAGAAAGAATAGAAAGACTCCCAGCAAGGACTAATGACAGCAGCAACAGCAAGACAACAACAGCTGTCACAGCAAAGGAGTTGAACCCCAGCAGGGGCCCCAACTAGAAACCCTAGAACCTAAGAGAAAAAGGACTACAGAACTCCAAATTCACATCTCCCCAATACTTTATTTTTTATTTTATTATTATTACTTTTTTTTTTAACTTTTAACCTACCTACCTTTTTCTCTTGGTCCTTCATTCCTACTTTTCTTCATCTTAATTCCCCTTTTCTTTCCTCTCCTTTTTTTTCTTTTTCTTTCTTCTTTCTCTCTTTTCTCTTTTCTTTCTTTATTACTACAAACCACCCCTTCATCTTCCATAATTCAAGTCAGAACTGGAAACACACTGGAGACATGCCATGAGAAACACAAAAATTCAACAAAGAAAAATAAGAAAATCCAGAAGATATCCAGCCACAGCCAAGGCAACTCAGACACTAGGGAACCACAAACACTCCTGAGCAAGTAAAACCAGGAGTCATGCCCGCCAGCACCAGCGGAAAGCTACGGACAGAGCAAAGCAGAAAACCAACAACGGGAAAGAAAAAAGTCACAAATGACCTTCAAAACAATACACCACAAAAAGAAAATCCCTCTCCAGAACCCATTAATATGGGCATAGAAGATTACATCCACCAAACAGATAAAGACGTCAAAATAGCCATCACAAAAAAATTTGATAGAATTAAATGAAAAGAACAAAGAACTGAGGGATATAAACAAAGAACTGAGGAACGAGAATGAATCCATAAGGAAGAAATTGAAGGAACTGGAAGATTTAAAAGAACTGAAGAATGAGAACAAATCCATAAAGAAGAATTTGAAGGAAATGGAAGATTTAAAAACATTAGTAGAGGAGTTAAAGAAATCCAGGGAAAGCCAGAAAAGTGAATTAAAAGATAGCAGGGAAGAATAAGCATTCTGGAAGATAAAGATACTAACAGAATCAAGGCAGAAAAGGAAAGAGAAAAACAAAGGAAAAAGAATGAGGAAAAGCTATGAGAACTATCTGACACCATTAAAAAAGGAAACATCAGAATCATAGGAATCCCAGAAGGAGAAGAGACAAAGGAACAGAGAAACCTCTCAAGGAGATAATTGAAGAGAACTTCCCAAAAATGAAAAAGGAAACAAAAATTGACATACAGGAAGCCAGACGATCTCCATATTATTACAATGAAAGAAAAAAAAAAACCCAGCAAGACATATGATAGTAAAACTATCGAGAATTCAAGACAGAAAATATATCGAAAATGATGAGGGCAAAGAAACAAATAACCTATAAAGGAAAGCCAATCAGGCTGACATCAGATTACTCTGAAGAAACACTACAGGCAAGAAGAGATTGGAGGGACATATATAACACACTACATGCCAACAAATGTCAACCAAGAATACTCTACCCTGCAAAGCTCTCCTTCCTCTATGAAGAAAAAACATGGACCCTCTCCGACAAACAGAAACTACAGAAATTCATCACTACGAAACCCCCACTCTAAAGAATACTAGAAGAAGTCATGAAGACAAAACCAACAGAAGAAAGCCCAGGAAACACAGAATAAGGTAAGAATTAGAACCACAAAAGGGTAAACAAACGAATAAACAAAAAATATGGATGACAGTATATCAATATTAACTCTAAATGTAAATGGAATAAACACACCAATTAAAAGACACATAATAGAAGGATGGATCAAAAAACAGAACCCAACCTTCTGCTGTCCACAAGAAACACATTTAATTGAGGAAGATAAACAGAGATTAGTAATTAAAGGATGGAAAACAATCCTACAAGCAAATGGACCAAGAAAGAAGGCAGGGACAGCTATACTTATATCAGATAAAATAGATTTCAAACTTAAGAAGGTAAAAAAAGACAAAGCTGGTCACTACATCATGATAAAGGGGACAATAAAACAGGAGGATATAACAATCATCAACATATACTCCCCAAATGAAGGAGCACCAAAATATATCACACAATTATCAGCATCCCTGAAAACAGACATTAAAGAAAATACATACACAGTAGGAGACTTCAACACCCCACTTTCTCTATTGGACAGATCAAGAAGACAGAAAGTAACCAAGGACATTAAAGCTCTAAATAAGGACCTAGACCACATGGGATTAACAGATATCTATCGATCACTTCACCCCCGAAAAATTAAATACACATTTTTCTCAAGTGTGCACGGAATATACTCCAGGATCAATCACATATTAGGCCACAAAACAAACCTCAACAGATACACTAAGATCAAAATAGTACCAGCCTTCTTCTCCTATCATAAAGGAGTCAAACTGGAAATAAATCATAAAAAGGAAAAAAGAAACCTCCTTACCTCATGGTGACTGAAACCCACATTACTGGAAAACCAATGGATCAACAAAGAGATCAAAGAAGAAATTAAAAAATACCTGGAACTGAATGACAATGAGGATACAACTTTCCAGAACGTCTGGGACACAGCAAAAGCAGTAATAAGAGGAAAATATATAGCATTACAAGCTCACATCAAGAAACAAGAAACAACCCAAAGAAACAATTTAATCTCACATCTCAAAGAACTAGAAAATGAACAACAGAAAACCCCAAAAGACAGTTTAGGAAAGGAAATAATAAAAATCAAAGCAGAACTAA
>PVIJ01011570.1:0-54059 GCA_004024925.1 Scalopus aquaticus
GGGTGGGGGAGGAGGGGCGGGGGCGTCTTCCTTCCGTCGGAAAACCCCGCATGTTGCCTCTCAGGGCGGCGTCCGGGTGGGTCTGCGGCGTTCGGGGCTGTTCCGTGCGCTGCGCGGCAGCCCGGGGAGGTGGGGCTGCGGTGACGCCGGCAGAGGGCGCCGCGTCCTGGGGGTGGGCCGCAGAGGAGGCCGGTCGGGGTCACGTCGGCCGCCCCCTCCCGTCCCCGGGACTGGACGTTGGCCAGGAGACGCTGTCGCCGTCCGTCCTGCCTGAGCCCGCCCCGCTCCGTCCTGTCTGGCCTTGGCCCGGTCTCACCCACTTACTGTCGGCGGCCAGCTCCCCCTGAGCTCGCGGGGCGCAGAAGGACGCCCCGCGTGAGTGCTCCCCGACCCTGCACAGACTGGCGCCTCGTCCACAAACAGCCCTGAGAGCAGGAGGGGCCGGCGCCCCCTCGGTGGTCATAGTTACTGCCCAGGGGTACTTCCCCCGCAGGCCCCACCCATGCCTGCCCCGCCGTGCAGGGTTTTGTGGGGCTCCGGTCGCCGGTCAAGCCCTGGCCTGGTGGGCGTGGGGTGGCCCCAGGGTCCGAGCGCCGCTGGTCACCGCCCTCCAGCTCACTGAGCGCGGGCAGGCGGGTGGCCGAGCCCGGGGTCACCGCGAGGGCGGGCGGGGCAGCCTCCGTGCAGCCGGTGCTCCCGTCCAGTCAGGGCGCGTCCCCGGCCAGACCGCACTGGAGGAGACTCCAGCGGTCAGGCACTGCCCTAGTCCGCCTCCGCGCTGGACAGTGACCTCGGGCGCGGCTTCGAGTGCCAGGGCACGAATGGACGAGCGGCTGCTCCTCTGAGCCCCGTCGAGGGCAACCACGGCCTGAAAACACGCACACAGTAGGTGCTCGGAAGCAGCCACCTGCTCGCGGCTTCGCTGCAGCCTGCTGTGCGCCTGCCCCCTCATCGCCGGATCTCCGACCCTGCGGCGCCCGCCCACCGAATTTGCTCTCAGGGAGCGCAGGGCGGCAGTGGCCTTCCTCAGGCGCTGGGTTCCGTCCTGAGGAGGCGACAGCTCCACGGCCCGGCCTGCGCGCCTGCCGCCGCCCACCTCCTCCGCCCAGCTCCGCCGTGAGCGGCGCCCGCACAGCCTGTTCCGCAGCAGAGTGTCCGGCCCGCACGGCCCGCTCCTGCCCGACAGGAGCCTCGGGCTGAGGCCCGGTTCGGAGCGCGCGGCCCAGCCCCTCCGCGGCGGCCGGTCACGCCCCCCCACCCGGTCAAGCTGGGAACCGTGCGCGCGTTGGCGGTTTGGAGCATCCATACTTCAAGGGTCTTGGAGTGCGCCCCTCGGTGAGGGGACTCCCGGGGCGCCTCGCGAGGCTTCAGCAAACGTCGGGGACGCGGGCAGGTGCTGGCTGCTCCCGCCTCCCCGGAGCCGCCTGGCCGCGCTCGCAGCGCCTGGTCTCCCGGGCCCCGCGCGGTCCGTTTGCCGTCTGGGCTCCGCGTGACCCTCGGGGAGCCGCGGCCTGAACGGGGGCGGCTGACCCCACGGGCTCGGCGTCCTGCAGCGTGCGCGAGCTCGGCACTGGGTGCGTCTGCGCGGTCGGGGAGGGCTGTCTGCAAAGCGCAGTCTGTCGGCTTTGCCTGCTGGAGTGGGGTTACTGCGGGCTTTTTTTGTTTTAATTTCGTCTTGTATTTTGTATGTCAGTTATTACTATTATTATTATTATTTAAAGATTTAATTATTTATGCATACAAGAGCCGGGGTGCAGGCCAGCGGTGTGGGGGTGTGAGAGGACTCCCCAGAGACAAAGTGGGGAGCAGAACAGGCAGAGCCCTTGAAATCCACTGCTGAGGGGAGCAGCGGGGAGACAGGAGGGGTCTGCTGCGTCCTGTGGGAAGCTCCCTGGCCGGGACCGAACTCGTGCTGCAGCGGCTGGCACAGCTTCATCAGCTGCGACTTAACCCCTGCGCCCCAGGGAGGCCCAGTTACTGCGGTTTTAACGCAAATTAGGGATTGGCCGCCGCTGTTATTTATGAAAAGCGGCTGCTTCTCAGGTGACTCCAAAGTGGAAACGCACAGGCCTGGCGCGGGGGGCGGCCTGGGTGACTTTCTCATTCTCCTGCGAGCAAGTGTCAGGTAGAAAAGGGGGACACCGCCCAGTTGGGAGCTGCCCAGAGATTAAATGAACGAACAGAACTGTCGTGAATAATGGAGGGTTTTGAACTTTAATTTAGCATTAAATTACCATGATGACGTATCCAAAATAGAGCGGCTTTTGGGGCTCCCACTGTCTCCGCCTCGAGGGTGACATGCATGAGCTGATAAGCGGCTCCCGCCCCGGCTCCTGGCTCCAAACCACTAACTGTTTTCAGAGTGATATTTCTGGGAGCCGAGTCTGGCTTGATGGCGTGACTGCTGGTGCGGGGTGGCGGGAGCACCGGGCTGGGAGTCTCCTGTGGGCTCAGCCCCCGCCAGCCTGACCCCACTCCCGTCTCCCTCTCCCCCGTCTCGCCCGAATCCTCAGGGGCTTCCTTGGAGAAAGCCCGAAAGCACTTCTTGACAACCTTAAATCACTTTTATCTCTGTGACATGTGGGCTCTTGATGGCTTCCTGGAGAAACACTTGAAAATAGAAATGGTTTCCCCAAATCCCCCAAATCCCCAGGCTCCGCACGTCTTACGGGAAGTGACAGCGAGCCCTGGCTCGGATGCAGGAGCCTCCGGTGGTCCCTGAAACAGGCTCCTGACGCGGGGGGCATGTTCAAAAACGCCAAGTGTTGACCGTGTGGCACCGTTATTCCGACGTCTGGATCTGGGTGCCCGGATGTGGCTGTGGAAGCCACCGGAACAGCCTCGGGGGTTCCTTCCCGCCCCTCCAGCTCTGCTAAGATCTGATCGCCCTGCAGCGTCCCGTAAGTTTCGGGTCTGCCTGTGCAGGTGCCGTCACCTGTGCAGGGGCCCTCACCTGCAGTGATAACCTCACCTGTGCGGGTGTCCTCACCTCTGTGGGCCTCCTCTCCTGCGGTGGCGGTCAGCCAGCCCTCCGTCACCCTTGACCGTCCTTGCGTGGGGGGTGGTGACTTGACCCCGGCTCTTGGGGACCTTCAGCCCGTGACGCGGGCGTCAGGTGGAGCCGCAGACGTGTGAGCCCCCCCAGCGGGTTCTCCCCGTGACTGCAGCCTGGCCAGCACCTCCCTGCCCGCGGCCCTGGCCCCTCTGCTGGGTGTCCAGGCGAGGCCCTCGCCGTCTCCCGCGTGCTGGGGCGCGACGGGGTCGCCCAGTGTGTGCGTCTCCTTCCAAGCAGACTTCCAGGACACCCTGACTTTCCAGAAGAAACGGGACTCCCGTCAGGCCTTGGCCTTCGTGCTTGGCAGAAAAGCCGCCGCCCCGAGCCCCCGTGCTGTCGAGGAAGAGAAGCCCCGCGGCTGCGCGAGCCTCTGGCCAACACGGCGTCCGGCCGCTGGGAGCTTGTCCACGCGGCCGCGGGCGCTGAGCCGCAGCACACACCGCGGCCCGCCCTGCTCCGGAAGCGCCGGGCTCCGGGCAGGCGGCGGCCTTCTCAGCCGCGACGGGCGTGCGAACGCGGCCCCTGCGACTGAGGGGCCCCCTGCCGGCCGTGGGACCGGCACTGCCCAGCCCGGCCCGGCAGCGCGGTCAAGGCCTGAGCGCTCCCTCCGCGGCGGCGGGGGCAGGGCCGGCGGGAGTCCGCTCCCCTGCGGGGACGTCGAGGCTCGATGGCCGATGGCGGGGGCGCGGAGGGGCGTGTGTCCGCGCGGAGGGCTGGGATCCCCAAGGCGCTCAAGTCAGCGGCACCTGCGCTTCTCCCGCCGGCAGGGGCGCAGAGACGCGAGCTCCGCCCCGCGGCCGGGAGGGGCCGGTGCCCTCGCGCTGCCCGCGCATGTGGAGGCCGAGCGGGTGCTGCCGCCCGGGCCCCGCCCCCGCGGGCCACGCTGAGCCCGGACGGGTTGGGGCCTGACGTCCACTGAGCCGCTGGCCGCGAGGCGCCTCTCTCCCCGGGGCATCCCCGCTCCCAGGGCCTCTGGGCCGCGGGCCTGGGGAGGTTTCAGTCACGACCCTCTCCCCGCGGTGGCCCCTCAGCCTTCAGGGTCTCCCTGCCCTCGTTTCAGCCGGCGGGGAGAGGCCTGCAGCGCCTCTGCTCTCTGCGCCCCGCCTTTGCCCTCCGCTGCCCACCCCCACTCGGTCGGCCCTGAAGGGGAGGTCAGTGACTGAGCGTGGGCGCTGTCTCTTGTCAGCAGCAAAGTCCGCAGTATCGGGACCCCAGAGCCCCGCAGAGCCCCCCATAGTCGTTCGGAGGCGTTTCTGTGTGTTGGCCGCTGCCGAGCGCCCTCACCAGCCCCAGCTTGCCCCCTGCCGGGCCCTGCAGCTGCTCACAGAGACCGTCCTCCCCGGCCAGCGCCGCCCACCTCGGCCCTCGGGCCCCTCCCTCTGTGCCTGTCCTCTCTGGCCCGCACAGGCGCCGGTCAGCGGCCCCAGAGCCCACCCAACCCCAGGTGGTCTGGCTCTTGGAGGCCCTTAGTTGTTCAAGCCTGCCAAGGCCCCTGCCCAGCGCCTGCACGTCTCCCGGGCCCCCAACCTTCTCCGCGCCCGCTTCACCCCCCACGGACGCAGCCGGCCCCACCAAACGGAGGGGCCGTTGGTGCTCTCCTGGCTCCCGCCTCCGCCTCTGGCCCCAGGGCCCTTCCGCAGCCTGCCCGCTCTGCCGTTCACCCATAGGACAGACGCCTGCTGAGCCGCCTGCGCCCCGGCTGCTGCCCTGGCAGGCGCCTCCCCGTGTGGCGGCTCCTGGGCCCAGGCCAGCGGGGAGGGAGCCCCTGGGGCCGTCGGTCGGCGCTGACGCTGAGGCCGAGCAGGGTTCCCGGGAGAGGGGTCTCGGCCCAGGGCGGCAGCGGAGGCCCTGGGGCGGCCTGGGAGGCAGGAGCGGGCGGGCAGCGGGAGCAGGTGGCAGAGGCCGGGGTGGATGGCCACGGGGGCATTCGGCCGGGGAGGGCTTTCCGCGAGCTGACCTGGGTGCTGCGGCGGAGCAGTTCCCAGCTGCGTGGGGGCGGCCGGCAGGGGTGGAGCTCTGGGCACGGGAGATCAGCCCGAGAGGCAGTCTGATCAAACCTCAGGGCCCCCCTCTACCCCACGGGCACACGCAGGGCAGCCTGGTAGTGGACACGTGAAGCCAGGAAGACGGCGCCAGGACCAAGCCTTTAAGAGCCAGGCAGCCCGCCGGAGGCACCGACCCGCACTCAGCACCAGCTGCCCACGGCCCGGCCAGCGGCCCAGCTGGCGCCCTGGAGCTCTGCCGGGGACACTGCGGTGCAGAGGGGGGACCCTAACCCGCAGGGAGGGGGATGGGAGCAGGGGCAGGGCCGCAGGGGGAGCTGGCAGGCTGCTCTGCCAGGCCCAGGCCAGAGTGGGCCTGCACCAGCCAAGTGGCCGTCACCCGCCATCTGTCAGCTGCGGGCTCGAGGCCAGGGCAGGGGCAGCCACCCCCCCACCCCGGGCCTGCCCTCAGCAAACGCGGGCGCCTGTGGCTGCCAGTTTCATCGAGTGGCCGCATCGGGTCAGCAGCCGGCACAGAGGTGACCGCGGGTTGTCTGGCGACCTGCTTGGCACAGGGCACGGGCAGGGCAGGGCGGGTGGGGATGCCTGGGCGTCCACCGAGTCCTCCAGGTGCGCCCTCCGCCCCTCGTGACCTTTGCCCCATCGGTGTGCCGGCGGTCACAAGTGGCCCCTCCCAGGACGAAGGACGGACCCTGTCGCCCCTCGCCCTTGGAGCGCCCCGGCCGGAGGCGGCGGAGGCCAAGGGCCTGTCCTGGTCAGGGCAAGGTGCTGGTCCTCGCAGAGGGGCGCGGTGCTGGCACGGCCTCCCGGGCGCCTGCGCAGAGACTCGAGGGAGGCGGGGAGGGGCGGCGGTGAGTGGGCGGGAGGGGCGGCCCCGCCGCCGCAGAGGCCGAGCGGGAGCTGAAGGGCCCCAGTCAGCATCGCGGCCCCGCCGGCCCGCAGCCGGTCAGGGGGCGCCGCTGTGTGCTGAGCCGCCCGCCGGCCGCCCGCTGGACGCGCCTTCCCGGGGGTCCGCGTGGTCAGTCGCTCCTCTGCCCCTCTGGGTGCTGAGCGGAAGCTCCGAGCCCGTCAGTGGGGAGAAGGCCCAGGAGGACGCGCGGCCCTGAGCGGGGGCGGCCGGGCCCCGCAGGCCCCGGGTGGCGCAGCGGCCTCTCCGCGCCAAGCCAGCCTGGGGTCTGCGCGGCGCGCTCTGTGGGCGCGAGTGTGCACAGCGCGAGTGTGAGTGCTCGTGCGCGGGCCCGCCAGCGTCTGCCCGCGACTGGACGGCCCGGGCTCCTGAGTGGGGAGACTCAGGCTCCCTGCCCGGAGTTGGTCAGCACGCCACTGACCACCAGGGTTCGACCCACTGCCCGGCCGGCCGCGCCCAGGCCCGCCCCGCCCCGCGCTCGGCCCCTCCGGGTGGAGCTTCAGCTTCTGCCGAAGTCGGTTTCCGTTTGTTTTCTTTCCGGGTCCAAAGAAACCTTTGCCTGTTCTGAGGTCTCCAAGATTTTCTCCTAGGAAGCTTTACAATTCTGGCTTTATGTTTAGAAACATATTCTCTCGATATTTTTTCATTTTTTGAGGTTTATGGTTTATTGAAACATGAAGATCTCCAAGGCAGAGTCACAGAAATTGTCGGATTTTACTGTTGACATTAAATAAAATAATGCCTCCGCACAGAGAAAAGCAATAACACTCTCCCGCTCGCAACATAATTACGGCATTTATAAAGCAACGTAGTAACAGTTTGCTCCAGCGAGTGTGGCCTGGGGAAGAGCCGCCTTCGCCACCACTGACCTCTGCCCGGTCCCTGCCCGCGGGCGACCCCACAGCTCCCGGCTCTGCTTTTTGAAATTCTTTTAGGCAAAGGGTTTTATTTGCTTCCCAGGGCTTGTTCTGATTGTGGGTGCAAAGGTTGTTTTTTAAATTAAATTCTTTACTTGCAGGTTACTGCAGATGCACCTGCAGTTGTAGGAAACCGCAGGGCCCGTCCGGCAGTTTCCTGAGCCAAAACCTCTTGTTACAACATTTCAACAGGACACCACACTGGTACAGCACAGGCCAGGACGCCAGTCTCCCCACGCCCGTGGGGCAGCCTTCGGGGCCCCACCTCCCGTCCACCCCTCATCCTGCCCCCCACCTGCTCCCCATTCTGAGGCGGTGTCCCCTGCAGAACGCCGTGAAGGTCGTTTGGAGGCCTCTGGGGCTTGGCCTTCCCCGCTGAGTGTCGGTCCCTGGAGACGTGAGCAGCCGGCTCCCTTGCAGTGCCGCGTAGTATTCCAGAGCGTGGATATACCACCGTGTGTTGTTTCACCATCCACCGCCCACCGGCGGATGCAGAACTGTTTCCAGTTTCTGTCTCTTATGACTGAAGAGGCTCTAAAAATGAACCAAAGTCCTCACTCCCCTGGGACAGTGGCCAGGGGTGCAAGGGTCTCGTGTTAGTGGGGACTGTTGAAATGTTTGCAGTGGGCAGTGCCAGCCGACAGGCACCTGCTCCTGGGCCCTTGCCCGCACTTGGGGTGCTGGGTCTTTCACCCGCCACCGCGGCAGGGAGGCTCAGCGCGCAGCCCTCACCCTCGTCCCTGGGGGTCCGACAGGCAAGCTGCTGGCTCGGCTCACTGGCCGCTGCACGGCTCTCCCGCAGGCTGTCTGTTTGGGTTTTTTTATACATACAAGCTGGGGTACAGGCCAGAGGCGTGCGGCGGCGAGAGGGTTCACCAGAGACAGAGTGGGGAGCAGAACAGGCAGATCAGAAATACACTGCTGAGGGGAGCAGTGGGGAGACAGGAGGGGTCTGCTGCGTCCTGTGGGATGCTCCCCAGCCGGGCATCGAACTCGAGACAGCTCCACAGTGTTGCGTTTAACCGCTGCGCCACCAGGGAGGCCCCAGGCTGTGTCTGTTTTGGGGCATTCGTGAGATTGGTTGTTTTTCATTGCTCAGTTTGGCAGGTCTTTGTATCTTCTAGGTGTATTAACCCTTTTTCAAATCTGTGGCTCAGGACTGTGTTCTCCAGCTCTGTCCCCCCCAAAGCTCTGCCTGTCCCCAGCTCGCCCCCCGCCCCCCTGGCCACCGGGGCCTTCGCAGAGCAGAGGTCTGAGTGTTGCCCCCTTGTCGCTGGGGGTGCGGCACCTGCAGAGGTCTGGCCCTGATCCAGCCCAGGTGGAGCTTTGGGGTGCCCTGTTAGAGCTCCCCCTGGGCCTTTGCTATGGTGGGGGCCCAGCAGTTATTGTCTCTACCTTTGTCCTGTGAAGACGCTCCCGCCCTGACCCTCGACGGAGAGGGTGGGCTTCGGGTGCCGGCTTCCCAGCTGCAGTCGGATCTGTGAGGCCAAAACAAGCCAGACCCGCCCCGCCGGGCTCCCGAACTGCCCAGCGCCCCGGCTGGCCGCCTGCCCTCCCTGTCCCGCTGTCCTCGTCTTAGCCTGGACACAGCACCTGGCGCTCTTAGCTGTGCGCGCAGGAGGCCGGGAGGCTCTCCCTCCCCTGGACAGGTCAGCCCTGGTGACCCGGCCTGTGGGCTCCGGCCCCCGGCAGGGCGCCGCACAGCACGGATGCGCAGACTCTGAGGGCGGCCTGCGGGGCGGGTCTCCCTCGCCAGGCCCTCTGTCCGGATCTGGAACCCCGGAACCCGAGGGGAGAGGCGCGATTAATGAGGCACAGAAGGGTCAGCTCAGCAAGGATCTGACAATCTTTATTTAGCAGCCATGCGTTTACCTACTTATGCTTACGTAAGCAAACGTAAGCAATTACGCACAAGCCATTGTTACAGTAACAATATTGTTATGATATTCTAAATTCCCTACAAGGAAGCAGCCTTTGTAGCAAGAGTAAAAATACAGACATTGTTTACAGGAGCAGACCAGCAACACACCAAGGGGGCAGTCTCTGGCTCTGCGTCCTGGTTTTGGCTGTACAGTTTGGTCACATGTAGATACAGGTCTCCGGTTATTCTAGGCCTAAGCTGCAGCTGGCATCAGCAAGGCCGGCATGCGGGCTGTGCCGCCACACCGACTAGCAAATGCTCTCCCCTTGGGAGGGTCACACCGGCCTACTTGTGCCAAGGGTTACACTGGCTCGGTTATGCCAGTGCTCCCAACACCCTCCGTCCCACTGCGGCATCTCCCGGCCACGACAGCCCCACTGGTGCTTTGGTCCTGCCAGCCTGGGCTGCGCCTGGCGCCGGGAGGTGTAGTGGGCAGGAGGGCGGCCGGCCTCGCTCCTCGGGCCTTGGGTGCCTGCCGCCCCACAGGGCCCGCCACGGGTGAGAAGGTGAGCCGGGGCTCCTGCTACGTGCAAACCCGCCGCAGAAATGGGGTGCCCCAGAGTGTGGGCCCTGGACAGGGGCGTGATGAGCTCCGCCAGGCCGAGGGACGGGGCCTGGGTGGTTAAGCAGGAGGGACGAGCTGGCCTGAGCAGCCCTGCCCGGGGGCCCTGCAGCCAGGGAGCCCCGACAGGCCCGGGCAGCCTCGGGTGACCCAGCCTCCCCCGGCCTGTGCCACCTTCCCGGGCCCTGGTGTCCGCCCGGCCCCAGGTCTTTGGGGAGCCCGCCTTCCTGTCAGCGGGCGCGGACCCCTGCTGGGGAGCCCCGCGCGTCTCCCCTCTCGGGGGACTCAGCCACACGGAGGCCCCCCTTTCATTTGAGGGGTGAAAGTGTTTTCCTAGAAGACTAATTGCATCGTGGCAGCCACAAAGGCTACTTAGAAGCGTTTTTAAATCCCTGTTTCGTTTTTATCACCTTTAATTTATAGTTGAAGCGTTTATGGGGTTTGTTCCACTCCGCGGGGACAGGCGGATGGACGGTTATCGGCGCAGGCTGCCGTGAGCGTGTGATTACTCTGATTAAATGATCGATGCTGTGACCCTCAAGCTCGCCCGTCGATGTCCTGCTGTGCTGGGCTCTGCCGCTGCGCTGGCCTGTCCACAGACACCGGGGCAGTGCGGCCGCGGAGCCGTCTGCTTCGGGTCAGTGGGCAGCAGCTGGTGGGAGGCCGAGCCAGGGCATTTTCGATGCGTGTCCACGAGGGCAGCTGCGGCCACTCGAGGGCTGTGTCACGTAGACACACTGGGCGTCGGCCAGCGAGAAATCAACAGGCAGACGCTGGTGGGGGCGGAGGCCCTGGGCCCTATGCAGGTCTGCCAGTGCCCAGCGGTGGGCAGTCGCGGTCTCTGCCCCCTGCAGCTCCCCGGGGAGTGTAGGCAGGACGCAGCGTGGCCCCTTGAGTCCCCCTCCCCTTCCTCAGTGCCCCAAGCTGTCATCCGGCTGCTGGATGGGGTCTCCGATGAGGACCCTTGGCCCTGAGGACTCGGCGTGGGGCTCTGGGTTGGTGACACTAATTAGGTCCAATTAACAAACCTCAGAGTTGCTTCTGGAAAATCTCGTGGGCCTGAGGACGGCGGGGGAGGCCCTGGAGCCTGGGCGTTGGACCCAAGCGCCCAGCGGGGTGTGGGGCACCGCCATGCCTGTGGGCTGAGGCGCCCCGTTACCAGGAGCGGCCCGGCCGGGGCGCGGAGCAGGCGCCTGGAAGGACCGTGTGCGGTGTCCAGCCGGCGTCGGGCGGGCCGGGAAGGACCGGTCTGGCGAGGGGCTTTCGCGGGTGGGGGGAGGGGTGGGGCTGCCCCCGGGTCTGACATTGGTGCTCACGGCGGGGGGCGGGGAGCGTGGGGGCAAGCCCCTGCAGGATTGCCTGTGGGGGACCCCCGGCCGGCCCACTCTGTCCCTCTGACCGCCCACACTCTCCACCAGGCCGACAGCGCAGGACAGCGGCGGACAGCCGTGGCCAGCGCCCTCCTGAGACGGCGCCGTCGCAGCGCGGGCCTGAGGGGGCGGGGGCGGGGGGCGGAGCCCGGGATGGGCGCGGCCTCGGGGCGCACCGGCCGCTTCTCCGGGCCTGTGCGGGTGCTCAGTGCGAGGTCATTACCCCTGGCCGCGGCTACTGCAGCCCCTGCCCTCCCGCGGGCGCGGGCGGCCGAGCTGGCGCGGAGCGTGGCCGCCCGGGCCTCGGTCCACTCTCCACCACGCCCGGTAGGCCCGCGTTCTCCTCGGCTTTGGGGCTTAAAAATCTACCCCAAACCGATTTGTTCTGACTAGAAATCGACTTTCTGTGGACTTGCATCGCCTGCCTCTCGCGGCCGTATGGAGCGGACCGCAGCAGCAGGGCCCCGGCTGGCGGACGCGGGGCGGCCCCAGAGGCCCAGCTCGGGGAACAGCGGGCTTGGTTCCGGGCTCCCAGGAGGGCGCAACGCAGCGGGAGCCAGTGAGCCTCGCGCTGGGCCCGGGCGCGGGGAGCGACGGGGTCAGTCCGGCAACCCCCAGCGGGTGCCCGAAGGGCCTCTGCTGCGCAGCGGGGTGCGCCCCGGCCCGGGGGCTCTGCGGTGCCCACTGGGGACGAGGGCCCGGTGCTGGCGTCGTCACGTGGCGCCCGGGGAAAGCGGCCCCGGTACAGCTGCCCCCCCAGGCCCCAGCTCCAGAGCTGTGGCCCCACGGCCTCCCGCGCTGCTCCCCAGATGCTCACGCTGGTGGGCAGGGTGTGCGAGACTGAGGGGACCGTTAGCAGGAACCTGGGGGCGGAGACACCAGCCTGCGGTGCGGGCGCCGGTCTGGGCCGGGCGTGGGCGGCGCGTCATTTGGATCGGTTTCTGCGGCGTCTCCGCCAAAACCCGCGGCTCCCAGCCGGCGAGGCCGGGCCTGCCCTACTGTCCCTGCTCTGACACCCGCGCGGCTCCCGGGCGGGTCGGGGCCCTGCCGCAGGGCCCGCGATCTCCCTGGCAGGTGTCGGGCACCGCAGGGAACCACGCACGGCACTGGCACAGGAAGGATGCGGCTGGGGGCCGCCTTCTGTGGGGCTCCCGGGTCCGTGGCCTGGCGCGCAGGGCGCCGGGGACTGAAGCTGGCTCAGGCGCCGCGGGACAGCCGAGGCCTGGGCACCGGGCTCCTGCCCAAGAGCTCGGCCACCAGCACGCAGGGCTCTACCCCAGACCAGCCGATCGGGCAGGCGGGGCTCGAACAGGACACGCCCCGGTGGGAACAGCCGCCTTGGCCCAGCAGAGCGCGCTGCGGCCGCCCCACACGGGAGAACCAGGCCTCCTACCCCAGCAGCCAGGGCGCCCGAGGCGAGGCCCCGCCAGCCGAGGCCAAGTCCCATGAGCGGCAGCGGGGTGGGCTGGACCCAGACCGTATCGCCTGCCGGGGCGCTGGCTCCGCCCCCCATCCCGGCCGGGTCCTGGCAGGCGCGTGGTCCCGGAAGCCGCCCCGGCCGCGCGCCTCCTCCGAGACGCCGTAGGCTGTGCCCTGCGCCCCTAGCCCAGCCGCCCGCTCCCCCAGCGGCCCAGACGTGCCCTCCGCAGGCCCGGTCCTGGTGAAGCGAGCGCCCTGGGCCGGGCCGGGCCACCTGCCCCACGTTCACGCTCTGGACACGCCCGGGCCTCTGGACTCTGGACGCAGGGAGCCGCTGGGCCAGGCGGCCTGCAGCCGTGATACCCACGCGGGCTGTGCCTCTGCTCGAGGCCCGCTGCTCCTCCCCTGGCCAGCTGTTTGCTGGACAACTGTCCACTCAGCCCAGGCTCTCGCGTCTATTCCCGCGGAGGCGGGTTATCAAGAGCGTCTCTGAGCGTCTGTCGCTGCGGCTGTGCTGCTGCCTGTGGTCTCCCCGCGTCTGTTTGTTTTCTTACCGCTGATTTATAAAACTGGACGCGGACAACACCCGTGACCGTGTCGCGTTTGGGACACACCCACGAGCCCCGGCTGCCCGTGGGCATCTTCTCTGGACAGACCCCTCAGGCCGTCTCTTGGGCGGGGCCTGCCCCTCCCGGCCCTCCTGCCTGGCCCAGGGCAGGAGCTGGGCCGGGAGGGACAAGGGAGAAGTGGCCGAGGGGCTTTCTGGCGGGCCTCACCTCAGGGGTCTCGGGCTGCCGGGTTGGGGTCTGGCTGGTTTCCCCAGGGGCCCTGCGGCGCCCTGACAGAGGGCGTAGAGGACACCAGAGCATCGTTCTGCAGAGGTAAACACGGTAAACACGGGCGTGTGTGCCGGCACCGCTTCCTCTTCCAGGAGCGACCCGCCGCCCACGCGCTCACTCAGCTTCTCCGGTCCCTCGGAGGACGGGCCTGCGGCTCCACCCCGGCCCGTGCTGCCCTCGGAAGGGGAGTTGAGCCTGAGCGCGGAGAGCAGCTGGGACCCAGGCGTACGGAACACGGCCCTGTGGCCCCCCGGCCGCAGAGCCCCTCGCCCGCCCGCGGTCCTGAGACCTGCCAGGTCCCGCCGGCCGGAGGAGACCGGAGGCCACTCCCACAAGCCAGTCCCGGGGCGGGGCCTTAGGCGGGTTCGCGGGGCTGCTGGGCCGGCTGCTTCCGCTGCGTCATGGTGTCCCTCAAATCGGGGTCCAGGCTGCAACAACGCTGCCCCCCACCCCTCAGCGCTGCCCGCCTGCATGTCCGGTCTCGGTTCTGTCCATTGGGGCGACGTTTCTGCTGGGCGGTGAGAGTCAGCTCAAGGACACTGAACACGCCTCGGGCCTGTGCCCTCAACACGGCGTCAGCCCGGGGACCGGCCTCTCCGCACTGCGGTGGGCGGGCGCTTCCGCCCGGGTTTAGCTCTCTCGAGCCTGCTCCGCTATTCTTGCAAGGTCAGCAGAAAGGAAAGCCCCCCCAGACCCCATGGCTCGCGCCCCGCCCCCTCTGGGAGAGGAACCCCCTCTTTCCGTCTGCTGGCCGAGCTGAGGCCCCTGCACGGCCTCGCCCAGCGGGGACGGCCCCCTCCGCTCCCCTAGGGGCGCTGTCTCGGGAGGACCGGAGTACCCGTGGGCGTCGTCTCGGGGAGAGGCCCCGGAGCCGGCTCTGCCCTCCGTGCCCCAGTCGCAAATCAAAGCCAAGTTGCGTCCTCTGGGGGTTCAGCTCAGCTTGTGACCCCAACTCAACTGCACACTTCCCGGGGGGGGGGGAGGGGGCGGCTCCTCCAGGACAGCAGGGGAGGGTCGCCGGCCGCCCTCGCCCAACAGGCTGAGGGGTTCTCTGCCGGGCCCACGGCCTCGGGGTCACCGGCACGGGGCCCAGACGGGAAGCTTGGGGGCGCAGTTCCTCAACCAGACAGACACAGCCGAGGGGCGGTTCTCCAGCGCCGCAAGGCCGCCCACCCGGTCTCCGCCGGCAGCGGGGTGGCTGGCGTCCCTTCGGGGAGCGCCGAGCCTAATGCTGTTCATAAAAGTCCATTTAAGCCGAAAGCGGGGCTCTGTCCTGAGAGACACATTTTTGTGAGGATCCATTTCTCATTCCCTGCAATCCGACATGATTTTCTCCAGAACTGGCACGAGATCTGTTTTCGTGTCTTCTCAATGTGTCCACTGGCGCTGCCAACGAGGCACTCTGCAAATGCGCGGTGACCCCCCTTTCTCATTATTCTAATGTCCTTTAATTTGCACTCAAAGCCTCTGGCTCCCCGCGGCAGCCGCTCAGCCGCCTGGCAGCGCATCTCATTACCAGCTCCGCGCTGCCGGCTGTTTTCTTCTCAGACGCTCCATTTTCTGGGCTAGGGCCTCTCGCGGCGAATATTAGCCCCGACGCATCTCGTAACTCACGGACACGCCGAGGCCTCCGTCCACTTCGCTTCTGGCAAGGCCCTGAGAAACTGAAGGCGGCAGCGGCTCTCGGGGCGCGGCTCCAGCCCCCTGGGCGGGTCAGCGCCTGTCCCGCGGGCTCAGCGCCTGGCAGACGTGACCAGCGAGACGTCTCCCCGAGACGGGGCCTTCCGCGGCCTCGCGGCCCTGGCGTCCCTGCGGCTGACCGGCGGCCAGCTCTCCACAGGGCGTGTGGGCGCGTCTGGGCGGCCCCGGGCCGGCTCTTCCGCTCTCGGCTGGCCCGGCCGCGCGTCCGGCCGCCCCCCCCGCCTCCGCCCGTGCTCCCACGCGTCCCCGCGCTGCGGCCGCCGGGCTCCTCCCTGCCCCGTCCTGCTCTGGAGGATTCCAGATTTCGTTGGCATCTCTGCCCTCGTTATTTTTGGTTGTATTTTTAGAGCCAAATGATTTGACCTATGTACAATGTTTACATGTTAAATTATTCATGTCGACTTTTTAAAAAATCCATGACATATTTTCCTCTCTAAAAATAACCTTAGCGAGCTTCAGGCCTGGCGGAGAGGGCTCTGGGGTCCAGGCCGGGCGCCCGCCCCAGCCGGGCGGCGTGAGGGCCAGTCTGCCGCTGCCCAGGGCGCCAGGGAGACTCAGGCTGTCTCGTCCTTCCCGCCCTCTGCTTGTCCCGCTTCCTGGGGGCCGCGGGGCGTCGAGTTCAGGAGGACCCCCTTCCTCTCCCGCAGGGTGGTGTTGCGTTTGCCCGTGAAGACAGAGTCGCTGCTCTTTGCATGAAACGCAGGGCAAGGCCTCAGAGCAGCCCGCTCATCTCACCTGGCTCAGCGGGTGGGACACGGAGGGGGACTTGCCGGGCCCGGGCAAGTGGACACTTGGGAGCGCCCAGAAGAGCAGGGGCAGAGCTGCCGGCCGGGCCTTTGCGGGACCCCAGCCAGGGAGAGCCCGCTTCCCGCCTTCCGCGTGTGACCGCTCCTCAGCGGCGCCGGCGGGAGGGCTCTGCCGGGCGGCGGCGCCCAGTTCTCCGCCTCAGAGAGGCCTTCCAGGGGACAGGTCCTGCCGGGTGCTCAGGAGCAGTTCACGTTAGCGCAGGAGCCTTTTTAAAGTAAAAATTGCCTTTGTAGGTGAAGGCAGTTAAATGCTTTGTTCGGAACCTTAATAGCGATTCCTGGGGCCTTCAGGCAAATCTTTTTCTCTAAACAGAACGCGTCTGGACAGCGTGCCTCAAATCGGGCTCCTTGGGGCGTCCAGGGCGGCGGGAGAGAAGCCGGGAAGACGGGCGTCGGGGCAGAGGGAGGCGCGATGTCCGCGGCGCCGGGCCCGCCCCTCCGAGCCTCCCCTGCGGCGCGTGAGCCCCTGGACACACTCGGAGTCCAGCGCGGCCCCGGGGGTCTCCCAGGCGCAGCTGAGGGGCACGGGGGCCTCCTGGAGGAGGGTGGGCCTGGGCTGCGGGCCGCGTCCTGGTCGGAAGACACGGGGGCGTGGCCTTGGGGGCGGAGCAGCGACCTGGGCTGGCGGCCCCTGGCACCTGAGCGGCCTCGCGGAACCTGGGGGGCTGGGCCCCAGCAGCCCCGGGAGCCTGCGCTTCCCACGCCTCGGGGCCGGTCTCGGGCTAGTGCCTTGGGCTTAGGCCTGCGGCTCTGTGGCCCTCGCGGGAGGCCAGGGCGTGCTGGGGATGGGGGTTTCAGGGCTGACGCGCAGGGGCAGGCCCCGGGCTGGGGAGACCCCGCGCGTCTGGAGCACCTGGCGGTGCGGGGGCCGACCCTCCGCAGGGCCCGTCCAGCGCGCCCCCTCAGGGACTGGTCAGATGGTGTGACGCCCGCGGCAGGTGAGTGCTGGGCCCAGAGGGTGCCCGAGCAGGCAGGGCTGGGCCAGGCGGCCTCAGGCGGCGCCCGGATGGGACTGAGCCGAGCTCTCTGCCCTGTCTGGCTCCGCGCGCCCCGTTCTGGTGTCCAGCTGGGGCTGGTGGTGGGGCCAGCTTTGGAAGGAGGGAAGGGTGGTCGAGACCCCGGCTGCCCCCAGACGTTGCTGGGAAGGCCCAGGCCGCTGCTCTCCAGGCCGCCCCTGCGGACGCTCTGGGCTGGGCACTTGCCCTCTTTCCACTGGCTCCTGTCTACACCGCATAAATAGTGACTCGTTCCACCTTAGTGGATTGTCTAATTGGCGGGCCAGAAGCCTCCTGTGGGCCCTATCGAAGGAAGACAGGGAGACTCCTCTGCAGCGCCCGAGGGAGCTGGGCTGAGCACGTGGCAGCTGCGGTCAGCGCTCCGAGGACTGGCCGGGAGCGGGCGGGCGGGAGGGTTTGGGGGCCAGATGCAGAAGAGTAACCGAGGCTCGGGGCCAAGGCCCTGCAGGGCAGAGGTCAGGCCCACAGGAGCCCGGTTCTCCCTGGGGCAGCGGGATGGACACGCGCCGGGCAGGGGCCAGGCCGCCCCGCCGGCCGAGCTCTGGCCAGGCTCTGGGCCCGTCAGCGCAGGCGCACTCCTTGTGTCCGGCCCGCGCGGGCGCTCGGCGAGCAGGCCCTGGACGGGCAGAGCAGCCGCCACAGCCGCAGTGCCCGGCCCCTGTGGGCCCGCACGAGCTGCTCCGCGTGGCGCTTCGGGGAAGGGCCGCGTGTCCACCAGTGAGGGCCCTTAGTGCGATTTATCCCCCGGAAAGCGAGCCGCCGAAGGGAAGCTTTTAGCAAACACCTCTCAGGATAGTAAAAATTAAAGTTTAATTCTTTGCTGCTGTTTTAGTTTCACGTCCTACACCGGGCTGGGGGGCCCTAGAGGGTCCCCCCAGCTCTGGAGCCGCTCGGACCGCGGTTACCAGCGCTCTGTCTGCCGGGAGGGGAGAAAGCTCTTCTGCGGCACCGTGAAGCGGGAAGGGGTGGCGCCCCAAACCAGCAGTCCCTGGGCCTCTGGACCAGCCGTGCAGGCGGTGCTCCGGGCAGCCTGGGGTGCTGCGCCCGGGGTGCTGGCCCCTCGCTCGGAGTCCATGGGGACGGGGGGGACGGGGGCGCCTTCTTGTCCCTGCTCACCGTGCGGAAAGCAGGGAGGTTGGCAGGGCGGGACAACGGGCGAAGCGCCCGCCCACCGTAGTGCGGAGAGGCCGGTCCCCGGGCTGACGCCGTGTTGGGGGCACAGGCCCGAGGCGTGTTCAGTGTCCTTGAGCTGACCTCTCACTGCCCGGCAGAAACATCACCCCGGGAGACAGAACCGAGACGGACATGCAGGCGGGCAGCGCTGAGGAGTGGAGGCAGCGCTGTTGCAGCCTGGACCCTGTCCGAGGGACACCGTGACTCCGCAGAAGCAGCCAGCCCAGCAGCTTGCCCTCTTCGGACGCTTCTGTCCCTCGGCCCCCTCCCGGGACGGCTTGGGAACCTGGCCGCCAGTCTCCTGTGGGGCCGAGGGACCTGTCTGGTCTCAGGGCCGTGGGCAGGCGAGGGGCCTCTGTGCCCCAGGCCGGCCTGTGCGTGCTCCGCGAGGCTCTGACCGGCGGGTTGTCTGGACACTGCCTTCTCCCTTGTCCCATGGGGAGAAGCAGCAGTTTATCCAGGGGGCCCCGGAGGTGGCCTGGGTGGGCTGGGCACAGGCGCGGCTGCTCCAGCTCTCCAGAGAGGTCAGCTGGGCCATCTTGCCGTGGGGCCAGCGGGTGGCACCCTGCCCCTTCCTGAGACGGAGGGCAACTGCTGTTTGCAAACGCTTCCTGCCACTTTAAGGGCCTCTGGGCCAGCGCAGACGGCTAGGGTGGCGCCCACAGTCCGCATTCTGCATTCCTGACCTATGCACGGTCAGTCACACGGGCTTCAGAAACCACCCGTCAGGAAGGTCTGATGACCCAAGTTGGGGGCTCTGCTCTGGAGGTGCCCCCTTTAAGGAGCACGCTTGGTCCGCAGTTGCCCTGGCTCTTCTCTGGGTCACTTCTGGCCTCCGGAACAGAGCTGGGGTCAGGCTCAGATGCCATCATGCCAGCAGCGGGGGCGGCCCCTTTGACTTGGGCCTTGAAATGCGTTGCTCTAAAGAACAAAAAGAATTAAAACAAAAGCAAAAACAACCCCCTAGGAGAGCAAATAAGAAGGTCTCAGGAAGCCTCCCTGAAATGCAGACACAGAGGTCGGGGCTCCCCCAGGAGCTAATTACGGCTCCCCATGTAAGTGCAGGTGGGTTTCTGAGGCTGGCCTGGCCTCGCCTGCCAATGGTCCTTCTTGAGCTTTGTCTCCCCGGCCTGGCTAATTGCTGTTTAGGCTGAGTGTTGTCAGATAAACGCTTTCTTATTCAGATAGCCCCAGGCCCCAGAGGCCAGCTCACCGTGGGCTGGGAGCCGCTTCCAGTCGTTTTCCCACCTCTGCTCGGGCAATTTAGCAAGTGCTGGTGGAGAGGCGCTAAATTAATTAAAGAGGTAACGTGATGCAGCACAGGCTGAACATCGAAAATCAGCTTTTAATTGAAAAATGAAATGCATCCTCCCAACAAGAGGCAGGGTTTGGAATGCTGATTTCCCATCAGTGAGCGCTGCGGGTGGGAGCAACGAAACACCCCTCCAAGGGAGCGTGAGACAACGGCCTGGCAGATCCTCCTCTCTGTGAGGCCAGAGACGCCTCACATGCACCTCCACAGGTTTCTTTGGACTTGGGGGTCCCTGGGGTGCGAACTTCCACGCCCCAAAGCCTTGAGCAATGCACAGAACCACAAAGCGAATTACTGGGAGCCACCTCACAAGAACATGAACATACAACTTGACTGGCAGCAAAAAGGGGGACGCAGGAGCCCGTTGGCAAAGAGTGGAAGACCGGCACCCCAGGACGGGGCTGTGGGAGTTGCTGCATCTGGCGTCTGCAGGAGGGGGGTTGCCACTTCTCAGAGTGACCGTCCAGGCTGTCCCCAGACTTTCGGGACCGTGGGCTGGGAGTGCACAAGCACCTCAGACTGCCTGAAGTTCCATGCTCCGTTTACGCCCCGTTGAGAGAGCCCGTTGGACTCAGTGCGGCGGCCCCGCCCGCAGCCAGGCTTTCCCCGGTCTGCTCCTCAGGGTCTGCGTAAACAGGCGGGGCCTTGAACCGGTCACGCCTCTGTCTTAGCCACCCCAGCTTCCCGTCAGTCACTCCAGGTCAGCGCGTGGAAGGGGACCTGTCGGGCATCAAGACACGCACACGCAACACGCGTAGAAGCGGTGCCGAGCCCGTCCCAGGCCGCACACTCGGGGCAGAGCCTGCCACCCCAGGCACGTGACACAGGGCTGGTTCTCAGCTCAGGACCACTGAGAGGAAGCAGAGATGGAAAAGCACGCTGCCTGCCTCTGCCGGACAACCATCTCTGAAGGTCCCGCTCCCCGCGCTACCACTGCCAGCAAGGGCAGAGGCGCACCACCAGGGCAGCTCTAGGCCCTGTCCTGCCCAGAGAAACGACAGCCAGCCTGCCCCACTGGCTTTTTCTTCCGTCAGCCCCATGTATTTTCCGATCTTAATTTGCTGCCTTTGAGACTCAGAGCCCCTCCCTCTGTCCGGTCGCTCCTCTACAGAGTGGGGTTCTTCAGCTGACGTGCTGTGTGGGCCCGGGTTCTGGCCGGCCTGTGAGTTACGGCCCCCGAGGGCCCGTGCGTGTGCTGACCGTGTTGTTGATGTTAGTCTGGTCTTTGCCGCTGGTGTGTCATCAGCTGGTTTGCAGATGCTGAGGTGGGCAGAGAAGCCACCCCCTGCAGGACAAACCTGCAGGAAGAGCAGGCGTAGCTCCTGCCCCCTGGAGCCAGGAGACACAGCAAGTGGCTTGAGTCACTCGAGGGGCTTCCTGCGGGAGCCCGGGCTCCCGGGTGACCAAGGGAGGACGAACTCACCCGGGACAGGTGGCCTGGGCATCAGGACGGGCTGCTCAGGGAGCTGGCCTTGGGCCTGTTCAGTTAGGAGAGCCCCTGCGGTCTCCGGTTCCACCTCTCCGCCTTTCAGGTGAGCGAACACACCTGGAGGGGAAAGTGCACGGCTGGGCTGGCATCAGTGGTCAGGGCCAGTGGCCAGGGGTCAAGGGTCAGTGACTGGGACAGGAGTCCAGGACTCCCCGACATTGCTTCTCCCCGTGCTCCCTGAAGTCTCCCCGGGGTTGCTGCGGCCGCCCGCTCTTCCCACCCAGCTGTCCGCAGGTTGCGCAGGTGTGAGGAGGCGGCAGTGTGGCCACACCCCTGGGAGGGCCGCGGGGCCGGAGCCCTGCTAAAATGCAGGCCCCAGGCCTGTGTGGCCCCGCCTCCCAGGAAGGGGCTGGCGGCTGAGTGCCGCGGAGGGGCCGAGGAGCCCGACCCCCAGGGCTGGGCCAGCGGGGGGGGGCATGGGGGGGCGGGGGGGGCGCGTCAGGGCGCGGGCGTGGAGGGGCCGGCGCCGCGTGGAGTCTGCGGGCGGTGAGGGGCCGCGGGCCCGCCCGTGAGGCCGCGCAGCGCCTCGGGCCGCGGTGGGCGGAGTCTGCGCTGGGCTGGCCTGGGCTGCCCGCGCTCCGGAAGAGCCGGCTGGCCCCGCCTGTTCTGGGCGCTCTCGGCGCCTGCGCTGCACCCCCCACCCCGGGCCTCTGCGGGCCCGAGGGGCGTAGTGGTCGGGCCTGGCCCTGCGCGCCCTGTCCTGCTCCGGAGCGCTGCACACGGGGCGTCCCTGTCTCTCCGGCCACGACTGCGGGGCCACAGGCGGGCAGGGGCGTGGCGGGCCTTGCCGTTTTGGTGCTGGCCGTAATCTCCCCTCCAGAACGCCAGCATCCATCCGGAACGGGTTCGTTGGAGGCAATTAGTGCAGATTATGGACTTGAAATGAAGAAGGAAAAGTACTAATATGGCTAATCACGATGCTAATTAGGCCTCTGTGCCGCAGTTTCTCACCCCTAAGTGCCACCGTTGACGAAGCTGCCGCCGCTGTCACTTCCTCTGCTGCGCCAGCTCTGCTCCCCGCTCCGGAGCAGCCGGCGTGGCCGGGCCCTGGGGGCCACACGTCGGTCTGGCGGCCCGGTCCTGGGCGACAGCCAGAGAGGCCGGCCGCGCCGGGCCCCCCCTGCCCCGCCCAGCGCATTGGCCTGTGCCGCCTGCGCCCCTTGGCTGTGACAAGTGTGGGGGACACCGCCCCGGGCGTGCGAACTCGGGGCTGCCGGGGCTGCTGCCCTCAGAGGACGCGGGAGCGGGCCGGGCCCAGAGACTCGGAGGCGGGGCCTGGGCCGGAGGGGGAGGGGTGGGGATGGGGGGAGGGTGTGGGGGCGGGGCGGGCTGGAGCTGTCACCTCTGGGTCTTGGGGTGGGAGTCTCGTCAGGATTCCCGGTGAGGGGAGAGTGTGGGAGTGAAAAGGGGCGCTGGGTTTCCAGGGTGACGGGGCCTGTCTCTCGGGCTCTGTGGGTCACTGCTGCCTCTGGCCAGGGCAAGGACGCTCGCTCTCCGCTGCCCTGCCCCGCGCCCGGCGGGCGCCTGCCCCTGCCGGCTCGCGGAGGGGGCTGTCTCTGCCCTGGCCGGGGTGTCACCCGCCTTCTGAATGCTCCGGCTCTCGGACCACGTGGGCGGGGCTGTGCGGGTGTGAGCCCGGCCGTCTGACCCCTGGAGACCAACAGAGCCGCCGGGACTCATCCTTCAGGAGCCTTGTGCCGCGGCGCAGAGCCCAGCCCCCGGGCAGCCGGGCCGGTCGCCCCGTCTTTGGGAGGGGAGGGAGTCGACTGTGAGCTTCGCTATGGTCGCGGAAGACCGCAGCAGAGGGGGCTGGTCGGAGAGGCGCCTGCCTCGACCGGGTCGTCCTCCTGGCCCATGCGGCCGGCCTGGGGGGGCCTGCCCTGGGAGGTGGTGGGTGGCACCCCGAAGCTCAGGCTGCGCGGCAGCCCTGCTCTGTCCCTGCCCTTGGAGAGCACGGCGAGCCACCCCTCTGGCAGGTCTGTCATCGGCTTCCTGTGCGGGCTGGCCCCGCACGGTGCCTCGCGGAGGTGGCCGGGGCTGGGTCCTGGTGGACGCCTCCGGACTGGGCTTGTTCACACGTGAGCGGTCACCTCCCCGTTCTCTTTCGGCAAATCCAGATTCCCACTATCAAATCATTTCAAAGCGGAGCCGATCTGAAAACAATTTAAACAGAGGTGTTACAAGTGAGTCCACAGTGGAGACAAAACGAAATCACAAAGAATACCCAAATAATCCAGAGAAGTCGGAAAAAGAGGGAAAACAACAGAGAATTACATGGGACAGAAAGAAATTGGTAGAAAGTGGTATATTTATTTCCATCGCATCAAGAATTAGATGAAGTGCAAGTGTCCTAGACACCCGCAGTTTTAAAAACATCAAAAGCAGATTTTTGCTGAATGAAGAGTCAGTAGAATGTCACTGCAAGAACCTGCTGTAGGTGGGGACACCGTGCGAATGCGAACTGCAGGACGGGGGTCCGTGGTGACCCCAGTCAGAATTTATGTCCGCTAAGAATACTGCCAGGACCGGAGAGGGCATCACGTAAAGATGAAGGTCAGCTGATCGAGAGAGGACCCTGCACGCGTGTCCAGCTAGGAACGGCTTTAAAATACATGAGGCAGGGCCTCCCTGGGGGCGCAGGGGTTGAGTCTCAGCCTATGAAGCTGTCGCAGCCACTGCAGCACGAGTTCGATCCCCGGCCAGGGAGCTTCCCACAGGGCGCAGCAGACCCTCCTGTCTCCCCGCTGCCCCCTCAGCAGTGGGTTTCAGTGGATCCGCCTGTTCTGCTTCCCACTCTGTCTCTGGGGAGTCCTCTCACTGCCCCCCACCCCCGCCTCTAGCCTCCACCCCAGCTCTTGTATGCATAAATAAATCTTTAAAAAAAAGTAAAATAAAAAGCGAGGCAAAAGCTGATTGGCTGAAAGGGGACAGCACGATTCCGCAGTAGAGCCAGAGACTAGAGGGCTCCCCTCTTGGTCACCAGCCAGAGAAGCACAGGGACACTCAGTGAGGACGTGCAGGGTCTCAGACGACCTCCTCGTTCCAGAACGGCGCCCCTAGAGCAGCGGACTGTCCCTGCCTCTCTCCGAGGGGCTGCGTCCTGAGCCGTCAGGTGGGCTGCAGCAGCTCGGCCCACTCAGAATAACTTAAATATAGAACTATGTCCTTTGAGCACAAAGGGATTCAATGAGAAATGTTTAACAGGAAGACATCTGGGAAATTTCCCCCAGTTTGGAAACCAGTCGGCAAACTTCTGAATACTCACTGGGTAAGAGAGGGAGACTTTGGCTATTTTCCAGTGAGTGAAAATAAAAACACAAGATATAAAAATAGCATTGTTTATAGTCAAACTGAGAATTTGTTTCTTTTCTGTGTAACTAGATAAGGGAGATGAACAAGCAGCTCTAAAAGCAGAAGGGTGGAAGTGAAAAGAAAAGCAGAACCAATGAATTCGAGACAGAAAAGTGGAGAAAAATCAATACACCCAAAGCTGGTTCTGATCAATAAATCAGATTATCTTCTCCTCAGATTTCTCCAGGAGAAAGAGGGCGGGGCCCAAACCCGGCCTGGGGGAGGGGCCCCGCACGGGCCCGCGGGCTCCGGCGGGCAGTGGGGCGTCGCGGCGCTGACCGCCTCGGGTCTCGGGCTCCGACTGGCTCCCGGCTTCGTCCTCCCCTCCTCAGTGGGGCAGGCAGCACCCTCAGGTGAGGCGCGACGTCCGAGGCGCTCGGCCCCAGCTTCCCGGGCAAGGCGGAGGCGCGCGAGGCGAGAGCCGTCAGCCGCGGCTCGACTCAGCCCCTCGCCGGCCGGTCGCGGCCCCGCCGTGCGTGACGCGGAGCGGGCGGGCGCGGGTCCTCCAGGCCTCCCGCCGGCCTCTGCGGCTCAGATGCTGTGGCCCAGCGCAGGGGTCTGCCTCGGGGCGCAGCTGCCCCTTGGCGCTGATGCGCTGGAGGCCCGGGGGGCTTTGGTGGCAAGGCGGGGGCACGCAGACTTCACTTTCAGTCGCGGGGCTCTGGAGGGAACAGGAAAATCAGCAGGTGAGGATTAGAGGCGCCAGGTTATCCCGAAAAGAAGACGTGTCTTAGGAAACCCCGAGTCCTGATGAGGAAGGGTGAGTGAGAATTACCAGGGTTCCGCCCTCCCTAGCGCCGTGGCCTGCGCGAGTGGGCGCACCTGGGCCGAGACTGGGCCGACGAGCGGCGGAAGCAGCGGCCGCAGGGAGCAGAGCGTGGAGCAGAGGCTCGTTCGGGCGCAGCAGGGGCCGCGGGTGGCCCCCAGAGAGCCCGAGAGAGTGAAGGTTCGCCGAGGGCTGGGAGGCCTGCCCGCCCCCGGCCCGCGGCCCCCGGCCCGTCGCCTGCCCTGCGCCTGGCGGCGTCCCTGCAGGACACCAGGAACAGCCTGAAACGGCCCGAGGGCTCCAGAACGCCTTCTGACCCGTCCGTGCAGCTCCCTGGCCGCCTCGGCTGCCTGGTTTCCCTCGCCCTGCTACAAAGGCCAAGGCCGCCTCCGGCAGAGCCACACGCTGGGGTCAGGACCAGGGTCCCTCCACAAATGAGGTGGGCGGTGCAGAGAGCCAGGAACAGCTGCTCTGAACCCCGTCTTCCTCTGCCAGCACCGGTGGTCACAGCAGGCCGCGCGCCAGGAGTGCCCCCTCGGAAGCCTGATTTCAGCCACTGGGTAAGGCCTCTTCGCCGTGTGGGGCCCAGATTCCTGGGGCCTGGGGGCCAGGATGTGCTCACCTTTGTGGGGCCCTCTCCCCCCTCCCGAGGGCAGCGTGTTACTTAGCTATCGAAGCGCCCAAATCTCCCTGGTGGTTTTGTTAGGGCTTTATGACGTGACGCCGCGCTGGCCCCGGAGCAGACGAGATGCACCTGTGAATCGTTTCAATTTTTTGAGCCTTTTTTATGGCCGCACCGTGGTCTGTCTCAGCGAATGTGTCACGTGCGCCCGAGGAGAATGGGAACGCTGCTGCTGTGGCCCAGGCGGCCGGGGCGGAGGCAGGTCGATGTCTGTGGTGGCCGCGCCGCCCACCGAGACTGATGTCCCGTCCGCTTCGGTGTCGGTCGCTGAGGGAGGGCTGGGGCGTCGTTTGCATTCGTCGGCCGTCCCGGCGGGCCCACTGGTTTCTGCTTCTTCACCTTGAGCGGTGTCACTTGGGTCGCGGGCACGGGGGGTGTTCTGTCCTCCTGATGAATTGACCCCTTTGTCCTTACGGAGTAAGTCTTCAGTTCCTGCTGATTTTCTTTGCTTTGAAATCTGTCTGTCTGGAATTGAGGTGCTCATTCCGGTTTTCTTTTGACCGAATTAGAATGTATCTTTTTCGTGTGTTTTTAAAATTGTGTTTTTTATTTTCTTACATTGTTGTTCCTTTTTGTACAATATTTGATCTCCCCGCTCACGCGTAGTCCCCGCAAGTCTCCACCCTCAGCTCACCCGGACTGGTCACCGTGGACCCTGTGCTCTTCCCTCCCGTTGCGGCCCCTCCCCCCCCCCCCCCCCCCCCCCCCCCCCCCCCCCCCCCCCCCCCCCCCCCCGCTGATGCCCAGAGCTATAGTTGCCTGCAAGTTTGTCTTTATTTTTGACCCGTTTTTCTGTCCCCCTGTATTCCTCCTGTAAGTGGAACCATCCGATATTTTTCTTTTTCCTTCTGACTTATTAGAATGGTGTATCTTTTCCCATCATTTTACCTTTAAACTATTTCTGTTCTATATTTAAGATGGGTTTCTTGTAGGCAGCATGTCATTCGGTCTTGCTTTAAAATCTATCCTGACAATCTCTGCATTTTAATTGGGGTGTTTGGACCATTCATATTTAATGAGATCGATGTGGCAAGTTTTAAATCTACTCTCTTGCTGTTTCTTTCGTATTTGTCCTATTTCTGTTTCTGCTTATGGACCGATTGTAGTATTTATTATTCCTTCTTATCTCTAGTAGAGGCTTCTTAGCTACGCATGTTTTGTCTTACTATCTTAACACTCGCATTGGGGTTTGTTGGTTGCCTTTTCGTTTGCCGCACCCACCCCCATGATCTCACCTGGTGCTCAAGCGGGAGAAGGCGCTGTTCTTTGTTTCCACCCATTTTACTTCTGTTTTTTAATGAGCCATACAAAGCCACAATGCATTGTTAATAATTTTGGCTTATACTAGCAACTTTATGTTGAAATGATTTTTAAAAATAACAGTAAATGTCTGTAAACTCACCCTGGCAGCTGCCCCTCTGGGCCCTCTGGGCCGGCCCAGACTCCCGCCGCCCTCCCTTTCCTCTTGCTTGACAGATTTCCTTGGAGTGCGGATGGCTGGTCATAATAGATTTTGGCTTCTGCATGTCGGAAAGCCTGTGTCGCCTCCTTTGAAAGGCTGTCCTTTGGAGTTAGGGACTCTAGGTGGACAGTGTTTCCAGCAGTGTAAAAGTGAGGCCCTGTCTCCCAGCTGCTCCCCTCCGCCAGCCACGCTGCCCCTCCCCGCCGGAGCTCAGCCCTCCCCGCAGCTGCTCGAAGCCTTTCTCCTTCGCTACCGCCGGGGAGCGATCTGCTCTCCGCTTGCCTTTGTTTGGTTTTCTCCTGGTTTATTGTGTTGAGCTGTTTTAGCTGTGAGCTCATGTTTTTGTCACATTTAGCCAGGTGTGGCCTTGCTGTCCCCAGCCGCCTCCTCCGTGTCTCTGGCCCAGCCCCTTCTCCGCCGAGGTGGCTCGCCTTTGTTCTCTTCCCAGATGAGGGGCTCCTGTTAACGTGACTCCCTCCGACAAGTCCCCGTTACGGGTGAGGCTGTGACCTGCAGCTTCCTGGAGACCGTGATTCTGTTCATGCAGCCCAAGGCCGCCCAGGTCTGCTTGTTCTGGCGGCCGGACGTGAGCGTGCACTGGACAGAAGCCCCAGGTCTCATCCACGTGTGTGATTACTACGCCGCGGTGAGCATGGCGCTTCTGTTGTCTGCTGGCTTTTGCGGCGCACATCTGGGTAAATGTGCATTAAAGATCTGCTCGGGAAAAGCGAAAACACAAGCGCAGGAACCAGCTCTCGGGCGGGGGTGCCCCGGCGTCACCCCTTCTGTTTGACACAAAACCATATTGTGGGCAGGCTCATTAGGAGAAGGTGCTTGTTCAAAATAAAGCCGAACATTTGGTTACCTAGAAATTTTGATATTTTATGGAAGTCTTAGATTTGGCAGATTTCAGTATTTCAAGCCAGATTATCTTTTAAATTGGTTCTGATTCATTAACCCACACTTTGGAGAGTACTTATTGAGCCGATAACACTTACGGTATTGGAGTTTATGAAGTAACAAATGGCATGTGCTATTGACTTAATGGTAAAATAAAGATGAACTATCGATATCTGATTAAGGTAACAGCTGTTACGTAGCGCTGCACCTAATGCGGAGAACACTGTTGTTACATACACGGTGGGATAAAGAAGTTACTGCAGAGCACCCCAATTTAGAAAATAAAGGTTACTTGGGCACATGAAATAATATTTCGAGTTAATTTTGCACTCTGCTCTCAAAGCTGATTAGTATGAAATGTAATGAAATGCAGTTTTTGCTAAACAGCTGAGCTGGGAGGCCAGCGCAGACACCTGCAATTAGCGCTGATTGGCAGCGCTGGCCGCTGAGGAGGCGGCCTGGGGGGGGTCAGCTGGCCGTGGAGCTGCCCGACACGCGGCCTGCGTTTCTGACTGTGGCCGAGGGTCCCGGGGCAGCCCGCACGTCAGCCCCCCGAGCCAGGAAGGGGCGGGCAGCTCCCGAACCCCCGGGCGGACCCAGCTCTGTCCCGCCCCGCCTGGGGGCGGCGCCCTCGGTCAGGATGAGGAGCGTGGCCGGGCGTCCGCCTGGGGGCCGAGGGTGCTGTCCCGCCCGCACTGGGGTGGCCGCATGTAGGATGCTGCGGTGGCTGGCGGGGCGCTTTGGGCACCTTGGTTTGCAAGGAGTCGCAGGGGACATGGCCATAGTGGGCCTGAGCCGTGGGCCTGCTGGGTCCTCGCAGATGCGGGGCCCCGAGGGCAGGACGCGGCGGAGACGACGGCCCGACGAGCAGGTTCCGAGCCGCAGGCCCCGTCTGCTCCGGGCCGCGCTGTGGGGTGGAGCGTTCTGCGCTGCCCAGACGTGAGGAGACGCGGCAGCCCTTCGTGGGAGCCGGCGCCTCCCTGCCGCGGCCGGTGCCTGCTGCGGGGGCCTCCCAGGGGCCTTCCTCCGCGGCGGGCGGGGCGGGGCGGGGCCCACATCGCTCTGGGGTCTCGGAGATGTGTCCGCGGCAAACTGCCGAGACCTGCGCACACGCCAAGTCACGGTTCTCCTCGGGACCTGCGGTTTCTAGGGAGTGGCCTGAGCGGCCCGCCGGTCACTCGTCGCCTTCCAGCCGCGCAGACGGGCCGGAGGCTCCCTGTGGGGTGGCGTGCGGGCCATGCCGCCTTCCTAGCCGGGCCGCGCGGGCGTGGGGGCTCACCGCCGCAGGTGGCAGCCTCTCCAGGGGGCCCTGGGGCCGCTTCTCCCCCGGAGCCCGGTGCCTGACGCGCCGGTGGGCCTGAGCTCAGTCCCGCGAGGGAAGGGGTGGGGGTCGCCGCAGAGGCGCCGCCTCTCGTGTTCGGGGGTGGGGGCCCGTTTTGAGGTTCGCCGCTGTTTCCTCAAAGGCAGGCCCTGTGGTAAGTGCGCGCCTTCCCGAGGACAAACACGGGCCAGGGCCTGCCTTTGCCGGGGCTGTTGACTGGCTGTGTGAGTCGCGCTGAGCTGCTGCGGAACTGGCGAGCGCGCGTCCTGGACTCCACGCTGGCCGCGTGGACGAGGCTGCGCTCAGGCCGTGCCTGGTCCTGGGGGGCGGGTCTCAGGGGCTGGACCCAGCTGTGCGGGCCGCTAGCGGGCTGGGCGCAGGTAGAGGGAGCAGGGGCAGGGGTCAGCCGGCCAAGGAGGAGGGCCCGGCCGGGGCTCTCGGCGGGTGGGGAGGGCAGCCCTCCCCTCGGAGCTGACCCCCTCCTGTGGGGCGGGGCCGCGCACGCGCAGACTGGAAGCCAGAGCCGCGGTCACGCCGCCTCCCAGCTCAGCCACGAGTCTGAGGGCAGGTCCCGCTCCCCACCGGTGGGCCCCGGTGCCCGCCTCCCCGAGAGCCCAGTCTCTGCCACCGCGGGGTGGGTGACTCACGCGCCACGGCGCAGGGAGGTGCTTCCGGCCCGAGGCCCAGGCGCAGCCGCCCGCCAGCGCGGCCCAGATGCGCCCTGGCCGCCGTGGGAGGGCTGAGCTGGGGTCAGCCGGGGCGAGGGCAGCCCCCGGCTGCGTCGGCACCGCCCCGTCCCCTTCTGGGGCCAGGCGCCGGAGGTCCAATCACGCCCGTGAAAGCGCCTCTGAGACTGGAAGTCCGGGGGCGGCCCGTCCCCTCCTGCTGGGCGGGGGTGACCTGGTGGCCGGTGGGCTGGGCAGCGGGAACCCGCCCACTGGCGAGCCTGTGTCTTTGTCCCGCTGAGACACAGTCGGGTGTCCCTGGGGCTCCTCGGGCCCCGTGGGCCGCGGGGGTGTTTCTCGCCCCGCGGCAGCGCTCCCAACACTCCCGCACCCTGACAGCCGGCTGGGCCGGGGCTTGTCCGCTCGGCGCCCATGGGGCGTCTCTGAGCCTGTGGACCCTGAGACAAACAGCCCCCAGACTCACCCGCACAGACAGGATCTGCACTGGGTTTGCTTGGCTGTGGAAGCGCCAGAAGCCGCCCTGCTGCCCGGCGGGGTCCCAGCCTCCGCAGGGCGACAGCAGTGTGACCTGGGCCCGCGTGGGCAGCTCCGCCCCGGGAGACTGGCTGCGCCCGGGGAGCAGGTCGCCGCCGCCCTCACCCCAGTGCTCCTGGGTGTTTGCGCCCGGAAGAGGGTTCTCCGCGGCCCCTCGTCTGTTTCTGAGCAAAACGAGCCCCCGGAGGCCTGGAGCGGGCGGGTGTGGTTTCAGCAAGGGGCTCTCCGGGAACGCCTGGGACCCCCAGGTGGAGGGGGTGCGGGGGCGGCGTCTCGTGCCTCGCGGGAGTCTCGGACCGCCTAGGCTGGGCGGCGCCTCACTGCACCCCGGCTCCGGCCCGGCCCCTTTGGGAGGACTCCTCGGTCTCCCCGCCAGCGGCCCCGCCCCAGCCCCTCTCGCTCAGGCCTAATTTCCACGCGCTCGTGGGTAATTGCCTGCAGCCCGCATCATTAATTGTCAGCCCCCCGGGCCTCAGCGGCCTCAGGCGGAGCGGTGGTGCGGGGAGCCCCGAAATTGCATTTTCATCTGTTCGGCGCCGTCACTGTTAATTACGAGCGTCGGAGTGAGGCCGGCAGTGTCGGAACGGAAAGACGCCGCCCGCTCGCGGCCCCGGCCGCATCCGCCCCTCCGCCGCAGGTGCCTGCGGGCCGCCGCCGCCTCCTGTCCTCAGGTCTCCGCAGACATGGCGCCCTTGGGGGCGGCTTCTGCTCCTGGCAGACCCACGTTCTCCACCGTGCCGGCCCACCAGGCATCTCTGCCCCTGCAGGAAGAAAAGCGAAGGGGGCCGGCGGGGGGCTCGCTGGGGGCTCAGAGCTCCCTCAGCCCCCGTGAGGGGCCCCCGCCTGGTCCTGAGCCCTCGTGGCCCCCCCATCCCCTCACTGCTGACCACGAGCTTCCCCTGCCTGTGACCCCTCCAGGAAGGACCGGGTTCCGCCTTAGCTTCAAACCCCACACCTCGCTCTGCACTCAGATGGAATGGGTGCCCCCGAAGACCTGCACACCCTAATCGCCCCAAACCTGTGACCCCATCGCCTCGCTCGGTGGAAAGGGCTCTGCGCTGTGAAGTGGCCCTTGCCCCTGGCCCGTGTGCCCGAGCGCCTCCGGGTGCCAGGAAGGGCAAAGGCAGAGAGGCCCGGGCACCAGCAGAGCCGCTCCGTGGGGGAACCTGAGGACTGGCGCCCCGAGGCCAAGAGGCAAGGAAGGGCTCGCTGGGGCTGCGCAGGGTGGGGGGGAGCCCTCCCGCAGAGCTGAAGGGACTCCTGTTCTCCAGTCCCTGGCCATCGCGGGGCGCCAGCATCCGCTGGGGAGGGGCCCGAGCTGAGCCTCGTGGGGTTGTGGGGCGGAGCACCCGGTTTCCGCTGAGCTGCCTTTCATGAAGTCTCCACGGTGTGTTTAAAGTGAGAGCTGTGAGTGTGCCACTATCATCTTTTTCAAAGATACAGGAAAAGGGTGAGAAGAAAGAGAATAAAGCGCGGTTTGTGCTTTTGAAGGCGTCGCCGTCCAGCGCCCGAGCCCCACGGACACATGACGCGCCTCTGGCTGAGAGGCCGCTGCTCCGGCCCTTTGTCTCGGCGGCCGCCCCTCCCGCGGGGGCGCGTCGGGCCGGGCGGGAAGTGAGGCTGGTCCCTGCCCGGCAGCCCCGGGCGCCCCGGCTGGTCCAGCCCTTGCTGCCCGCCCAGTCCCTCCTCTGGGCGGTGGGGTGGGAGGAGACGGCCCGGCCCCGCCCCGGCGCGCAGGTCCAGGCCTCCCGGGAGCAGAGGGGAGGGAGGCGGCCGGTCCCGAGCCGGGGAGCTCCAGCGAGAGGCCTCGGAGCTTCCACCTTCCAGGATTTTTTCTCTTGAGAAAAAAGAACCCAAACAAATAAGTTTTCTAAACATGTTAATAAGCTACCCAAGCACCGCCATTCATCATCCTGATTGAAACCTTTTAAATGGCATAATTGTGCGCTGTTTTCCCAGTTACCATAATGAAGTAGCTTTTGGGGCAACAGTGATTAACTGCGGGCGTGATGGAGTGTGGCGTGTCTGTCTTCAGGTGTCTGCTGGTTTGGGTTTTACCTTCGTCTGAACTCCCCGTGTAGGGGGAGCGGGAGCGGCGGGTGGGGGCGGGCAAGCAGGAGCGGGGAGCCGCGACCCGGGTGCGGGAGCCCGGGCTGGGCGTGCGGGGGCGGGGCGCGCGCGGCCGTCCCCGAGGGGTCCTCCTCTGGCGTGTCGGTCGAGCTGCCCTTCCTTTGCCACCTACTGCCCCATAAATACAGGTTTTACAGAAGGACTCCCTATACGGCTTCCTTAAAATGTTTGTGCTTCTGCAACTAGATCAAGAAGGCTGGGCCCCGATTTCACGTCTTGCTCAGGTGAGAGGGGCGGACTCGCGGGCGCCCGCGCCTTTCCGGAGTCCGTGAACGCGCCTCCTGCGAGACGCTCTGTCCCGTCTTCCCTTCAAGTTCAAATGTACATTCAGGGTGAGATTTCTTGTTGAAATGATTCAGAAAATGCTTAATTCAGTATCCTGAGCCAGGCCCCGGGGATAATCCGCCCTGCGGGTGTGAACGAGGCGCAGCACTTCGGATCCCTGCCCTGCCGAGAGCTATCCGGGCTCCCCAGGTCGAGTCCCTTAACAACGCGTCGTAAAGGGCAAGGGTGTAGAAATAATTGCCTTGAGAAGGAGTCTGCGGAATTATGCTGATGCAAATGAAATAAATGCGTTATGAGATATAGGAATTATCTGCTCCACTGGGCCTGGGTTACCAGCGAGCTCGCTTCCCGCAGGGCCGATAACGCAGAGGGGAGGCGGGGCGGGGGCGGGGGCGGCCATAAAAAGGGCTTTCTTTGTTCTTTGCCATAAAACTGACTTCGTGGTTCCGAGGTGACCTTGGAACCGGTCCCCTTCTGTCTGGCTCTGAATGTGTTTAAGGTGGGGAAGGAAGGAGGGGGGTAGGGGGGGCTGTGCTGTTTCGCCCTGGCTGGGCTGACCTGGGCTCACACCTGGCGCAGGCCGCCCGTGTGTTCAAACAGCAGCGCTCCGGCGGCCGTGGGCCGCGCCCTGCAGGCCGGAGGTCCGCCTGGTCCTGCCGGAGGGCCACGCGCTGGACATGACGGCCAAGCTCTTCTGAGCTTTCACAAATTCCGTGGAGTCACGCGAGTAACTCACGTTCTTTGTGGGCCCAAGAATCAAGAACTCGCAATTGTTTTAAAAGCGAGTAGCGATCCCCGCGTGCCCAGGCCAGGCGCTTCCCGGCCTCCTGCTCGTTCTTTGGGCTTTCCGCGTGTGTGCAGGTGTCCGTGGCCGCGCGGCACGTCCTTTACCCCGAGCATCTGGCGCCGGCGCAAGGCCCCTTCGGGCGCGGGGCTGCGGGTCTGTGCGCGCCGACACCCCACGCGGATTAGGGCCAAGACCCCGCCCTGACGGCCCCGCCCTCGCGGGGAGCCTCCCGTTCCGCCTGCTCTAACCCCGCCCCCCGTGGACTCACCCCACGCACCCCTGCACTCAGCGTCCTGGCGGGTGAGACCTGCGTTTACCGGCCGTCTTGTTCCACCACAGTCGGCCGACCCGGTGGGGACCTGCTCCGTGCCGGGCGCTGGGTGGCTGCGCCCTCCGTGCGAGGGGCGGAGCGCCCGCCGGGTCTCGGGGTCGGCCCTCCAGGCGCCCCACGCCCTGAGACACGCGTGATTAGCTCCCAGTGGGTCCCGTGCTCTGAGCTGCGGCCTCCCCGCCTCCCTCTGTGCCTCCTGCTGGGTGTGGAGGCCCGCGGGCTCTGACGGCTCCTCGCCGGGAAACGGCCCGTGCCGCCTGCGGCCTGTCCACGTCCGCGCTTCGCCTGCTCGAGCCTTTGGCCACCGACGCTGGGTGCTGGACGTGCGTCCTGCAAGTTTTCACTCTCGGCACTTCTTAAGCGAACAGTCTTCTCCGCTCCGCCTGCGCTTCCCAGCAAAGCTTTCTCTCCCGGGACTGCTGGTTACCCGGCTCGGAGGGATGTCCCTGCCCCCGTGTGGACGTCCAGTGCTGGCTTTCTGAGGCGTCAGCTTCACCTTTGCCGTCAGGTTTATGAGAAACCTCGCCTGACGCGTGGATCCGCTTGGAGGAGGGGTGAAGACCTGTGGCTTCCTCACTGGCCTTGTCTCTGTGGGCTGAGGGGTCCGGTCACCCCCGGGTGGCGTGTGGGGCTGGGTGCCTGCTTGTCACTGGCTTCCGCTTGGCCGGAGGCGACAGCTTGGAGGAAGTCTCGCCACCCCAGTCTCCCGATGTCTTCGTTGGTCCTCAAGGCTGTCTTGACTCTTTTAGATTCTTTCATTTCATCTTGACTTTGGAATCATCTTGGCAACGTACACGCACACGCCTGCTGGGATTTTGATTGTGCTCCTATTGAATGAAAAGATAAATTGGAGACGATCTCATATGTTTTAAATAATGATTTTTCTAAGCCATCAATAGGATTTCCCCCTTATGTTTTTCTTTAATTCATTTCAACAGTGCTTCATAGTTTTTCATGTCTTATATTCAGAAAACAAAGCAAGCCGTCCACAGAGACCTGCCTCCACGGGCCAGACCACCAGCCCCACGAAGCCCTGTCGGGGGGCCTGTCGCGGAATCGAAGTGGCTCTGTGGCCAGCACGTCCCAGGGCCTTGCCGGTCGCCCACGAGTGTGAGAGTTTGTTTGTAGACTGGCCTGGATTTCCTATGTGTGCAGTCCCGTCATCCATGACCCATCATATTTACTCTCTTCCTCACCTCATCTGTCATCCACCTGTCATCAGTCTGCTTCTCCATCACCTGGCACCCATCTAGCCAATGGTCCATCCATCCATCACCTATTAATCCATCTATCATCTGTCTGTCTCTCTGTCTATCCATCCCTCCAGCAGCCCACCTGCCCACCCTCCTGTCATCTGTCCGTTTACCTGTCTCTCTCTGCCTTTGCTTACTGCTCTGACAGGGTCTCAGTGGCCCAATAGCGAGTGGAAGCAGACCAGTGAACCCCCAGGATCCCAGGGAATGTGTTCACTCTTTGAACCCCAAGTCTGTTAGTAGCTGTGTTTATTTTCAGTAGGTTCTCTTTATCATATTTAGGAAGCCCCTTTCTAGTCCCAGTTTTCCAAGTATTTTAATGATGAAGGGGTATTGAATACTGTCGAATATTTCCTCTATCAAGAGAACCCTCTGGTCTGTCTTTTGCTCTGTGACGTGCCGAGTAACACCTACTGGTATTTGAACATTAACTCAACCCTTGCACCCCAGGATTTAAACTGCTCCCCAGGTTTCACCTGCTAACGTCTTTGTTTAGAATTTTTCTGTCTTTGTTTGTGAAAGGTATTGGCCTAAAATGTTCTTTTTTATAGTGTCTTGGTCATTTTTTGGTATCAGGTCAGTGGTGTCTGTAAAATTAATTGGTAAATGTTCTTTTTCTCTCTACCTGAAACATACTTTTTATATGGCTATTCTAAAGGTTTGGAGAAATTCATCAGTGAAACCACCTGGGAGTAGAGTTTTCTTATGGGTGGCTGTCAAAATTGGTGTACTTTAGGGGGAAGATGGCCAGAAACTCCTATTTTACCATTTTCAGAATGTCACCTGCTATTGCTTATTTAATCACCAAAGTGAGCAAAAATCTTCATTATGACCATAGATTGGCCTATCTTTTTTTTAGTTCTAGCATTTAAAAACATTCCTATATTTTGAAGCTATACTAATAAATACTCACAAATTTAAATTAAGACTGTTACATATTTCTGTGGAACTCCTTTTAATCACTCTGAAATATTCCCAGTGTCTTCTGGTAATACAGAACGTGTCATGTAATTTGACATTAATAAGACCAAATCAACTTTATTTTGCTTAATGTTTGAGTAGTAAACATTTTCCAAGTATTTTTGCTTTCACTCTGTGTCCTTATATTTAAAGTGTCTTTCTTATAAAAAGCACATAACTGGTAAATATTATATAGCCTGAGAATCTCTGTTTTTTTAATCAAAGTGTTTATTCATATTTAATGTAAATATTTAACGTAATAATTCCATGTTGTTGTTTTCTACATGGTCATTTTTCTTGGTATTGTTTTAATGTTTACTCTAGAGATTGCAGCATGCATAGTTCACTTATAATGGCCTACCTCAGAAATTTTTCCACTTCCGTAATAATGCATGAACTCTGCAGTGTGTGAATTCCATTTATCTTTTCCCTACATTTTGTGCTACTGTTATCATGGATTTTTACTTGTAGATTTGTTGTGAATCCAGACGTTGTTCTTCATGATTTTTCAGACGGTGGATGTTGCGTTTTCACTCATATCTTTACTCTTTGTGGTACTTTTTACTGCTCATGTATTTTTGCTCACATACGGGATAATTTTCTCTCTGCTGTTTAAAACTCCCTTTACTCTTTCTTCCATTGTGGCTCATTTAGTGACAAATTATCACTGGTTTGAGAATATCATCTCCCCTTCATTTTTGAATGGCTTTCCACTGGGTATAAAAGTTTCTATTGGGATTGTTGTCCCCCCTTTCAGTATTTTACAGATGTCATTCCATCGTCCAGGTTTCCATATTTCCTTTTGAAAAGCCACCTGTTAGTTTTGTTATTAGTCCTCTGACGGTAATTTTACATTTCCCTCTGGCTAGATTTTATTTTTGCCTTTTGTTTTCAGAAGTTTGACCATATGTTTTTTGGTGGTGTTTTCTTTATGTGTATCCTTCTGGGCCTCACTGAGGTTCCTGAATCAGGGGTTAGTGACTTTCATTAATTCTGCATAATTCTTAGCCATTCTCTTTTCAAATGTTGTTTCTGCCTTATTATTTCTCTCCTCTTATTTGGGACTCCACCATCATCACCATCACCATCATCACCGTAATTAAGGAGATCGTTATCACCACTGTCTTCATCACAATCAGTAACTGCAAGCAGCCACTTGAAGTGGCCTCATAATGAATGACGTACGATTCTCCAGCCGGCTATTTTTATATGGTAGAAGAATCTTCAGGGGTGGAACAGGGAATCTGTATTTTGAACTTATGCTCCAAGCAGTTCTCACACTGTCACTGAGCCTTAATCAGTATTTAGTGGCACCCACTGTCCAAGAAGGGTTCAATCATCTCTTCCTTTTGTGCTAATTGATTTCTGTCTTTGATTGACTGGATCACCAGGAAGATGAGCCCTTCTGTGACTTTCGTTTCCTGGAAGAATGCCCGAGACGGGTGATTGCTGCATTTCCCCTCTTTGAGAGCTGGATGTCTATATAAAGAACACTCCTGCATCGTTTAGAAATGTTGTTAGTGATGGTTCTCTTCTCTCAAACACTCCTTGGACTTTACATAAAGGACTGCATGCAGTGATATTTTGGTTATTTTTTTCCTCTTATTTTTCAGTGTTCCTGTGGCATTGCATTTAAATCCCATAGCAAGCATTTTGATAACAGCGCTAGGCATGCAATGAACTGTTCTCACTTCAGGGCTCGGGGGTGTTCCCAGCAGCTGCGCAGGCACTTGCTGTCTTAGTGTCCGGAAGCTGAGAGAGAATGAATGTTCTGGTCCATTTATCTCAGTTTGTTGATACAAGCCCGCCCCCTCCTCCCACCCTCACCTTCTTATTCTCGTGGTAAATTTGAGTCTATTTGTGCCTCTTACTGTGAACTGTTTCAAATTTTTTATGGCACTTGGTGGTGTTATAAGCAAATTCATTGTAAATTCATGATCTGTGACTGCGCGCGGGACTTGATGTGGCCCGACAGCGAATGACATACAGCTCCCCGGGCTCGTTCCCTTGTCCCCGCCGGCCTTTCCAGTTCTTCTCCATTTTTCTCAAATCTCTGACCCCTCCAGTCTCTGCACTTTCAGCTGATTTAAACCCTTGACTTATCACGGAGGATAAAGTGGGCTCCTGGAACTCCCCCTGTCCTCAAGCACCACAAGCCTCCTGTTTTCTGTGAACACACAGGAGGCGCCTCTGGGGTGGCCAAGACTGGCCTGGACCTGTCCCCTGCCGGCTTCCCTTCTCCCCCCGCAGCTCCGCGCCCTGTGTCCCAGTCCTGCTCTTGGTGCCCCCACAGCTCAATTCGCTTCTTCCTCATGTCAGATTCCTTAGGGTGCTCTGTGCGCTCCCCCAGTCCAAGCATGCCGCCGCCCTCCCTGAGTCCTCTCACCTGCCATGGCTGCCGGGGCCCCGACCTCTGCTGGACACTGGGTGCGGCCAGCTTTCACAGAGGCCGGCCCGCAGTGACCGGGCGCCTGTGCGCATTGGACCACATTGGCCCGGATTCTAGTGTCCCCAGGCAGGTGCTCACGGGGTCGGGCCAGGCCCCTCCGGGCCTTGGGTGCCTGCAGGGGCCTGGCCACGTGCCTGGCCTAGATTCACAGACCCGCACACATGCGCAGGCCCGCACAGGTGGGCAGGTACACACAGGTGCACACGCACGCACAGGCACACGTGCACAGGTTCCCATAGGCACACATGCACGTGCAGGTGCACACCTGTGCACAGGTGCACAGGTACACATAGGTGCACACATGCATGCACAGGTGCACATGTGTGCACAGGTACACACACCTGCACAGGTGCACAGGCCCGCACAGGTGTGCAACTGCCATCCGGCACTCCTCGCACTCATTGGGCCTCCACGCAGCGCTGGACTTGGCTTTCTGTGCCGCCCGCACCCTCTCCTACCCCTTCCCTCGGCACTGAGACCCCAGGCAGGTGCAGCCCCACCCCGCACCCCTTCTGCACCGCCACCCCGACCCCGCTGCCCCCGACCGCAGGCTGTGGCCGGCCGAGGCCCGTCTCCACACTGCTGACCCTCCACGCCCCTGCGGCTGGCCGTGCTGGGGCGTTTGGGCTCGGCGGTGCCCCGGGGCTGCTCTGCCTGCGGGCTGGGCCAGCACAGGTGGGGGGCCCCCCGACTCCGCAGCCCCTCCGGGGCGCTGTCTGCTTTGGCCCTACTCAGCCCAACTCCAAGTCACACATGGAGTGAGTCTGTCTGCTCGGCTGACTCGGGTGCGCGTGGTGAGCCAGGCTCAGGGGTCCCAGCATTTTCCAGGGGAGCCGCCCTCCTGCTCCCCTTATTCTCCTGGGGAGCTGCGCCCTCCCTCCCGCACTCCAGTCTGTGGGGGCAATGGCCTCACTGGCCTCACAGGGTGGGGGAGCCGCAGGCCGAGGGGCCTGGAGCCCCCCAGGTGGCTGCCGCCTGCTTGGCTGAAACCCGATCAGGTTTCTCTCTTGCTCTGAGGCGGCAGCATGGCGCTGACAGGCGGCCTGGCCCAGGCTGGCGGCCCTCAGGAGCGGCCTCCTGACAAGCAGGGCCGTCACCTGCCCAGAGGGCTGGGCCTTTGCAGCGTCTGCTTCACAGAGCTGCTGGAGCTGGGGACGCGGTGAGGGAGCTGTCTCCACAGCCACCGCGCGGGCAGGCGGGCTGCAGGGGCCTGCCCTTCGGCGCCCCAGAGCTGTTACCGCTGCCCTGGGAGCCATTAGCCCGGCCACTCTGCTCGGCCTTGACCCCTGCGGCTGTGCCCCCCCCAGGGCTCCCCCAGTGCTGCAGCATCTTTAAAATCCTGAAGTCTCCTTCCCAGGCCTGCAGCAAGAAGCGCCTGCGGGGGCGGCTGAGCCGCGGCTGGGACTGGCCCGGCTGGGCTCCCGGGTGCGTGGGGCTGGCGGGCTCTCCTGACCTGGCCCGGCCTGGCCCTGACCTGCCGGGACAGCCGTGCTGGCCCCTCCCCGTGGCTGCAAGCCGCAGCTGCGCTGTGGGGGTCACGTGCTCTCTCCCCGCCTGGCCCCTGCGTGGTACTGTGTTCAGGGTGCGCCGGGCTGGCGGGGAGGGGACCCCAGGGGGCAAAGCCGTGCTGGGGGTCACCGCTGGGAGGGGCCTGGGCAGCCCCGCCCTGGCCAGCCACGACCCCTGGGCCTGCCGCTCCCCGGGGCTCCTTGGTGCTGGGGGGAGGGGCTGCAGCTGCAGGGGCCCCTGGAGTGTGGGAGGGGCGCGCGGCGGGGGGCACCTGCCTGGCACGCCCGCAGGTGGGCCGCGCGGGCACCAGGGACCCTGCTGGCCGTGCCCTGCCCCGCCCCCCCGGCCCACTCCTTGTCCCGGGTCAGGTCCCAAGCGCCGTCCCCTCCCGCTCTCGGGGCGCCCCGTGGGGCACTGGCTCACGTGGCCGCCGGCGCTGGGGGGGCGCGCACGGTTGTCTCGGAGACGAGGGGAGCTCTGGGGAGTTCTCTGAAGCGCATGGCCTCCGACTTGGGGGGCTGTTTCCTAGTGTTGGGGGGTCCCCATGGCTGTGGTTGGTGTCCAGCCTCTACCGGCCTCCTGTGTGCAACACGCGTGCTTCTGCCGCCGCGGGGAGGGGCCTGGGCGCCGGGCTGGGGGCAGCCGGGGGGCGGGGGGGCGCCCCCAGGTCCCCCCCCCCCACAGACGCGGAGGAGAGTGGGCCTCTGTCCCGGGTCGGGGTGAGGACGCCGCAGCCGCGGCCCCTGGACAGGGGGCCGGGCCAGCCACGGCAGGGCTGGCTCCAGGCACCTGCGCCCACGGAGATGTCCTGCTCCCGCAAGCTGCTCCCCCAGAAGCCGCAGGGGGCACTCGGGCGCGCTCCATGACCCTCAACACCCCAAGGCGGCAGCGGCCTGAGAGCGGACGCCTCCATGTAGTGGCTCCAAGTCTGCAGGGAGCACAGAGCCCTCAGGTTCTGGTGTCCGTGTGAAAGCGGGGAGTGGGCGGGAGAGGACAAAGGCCGCGGCAGAGCAGGAGACCTCGCCGGCCGCCTCCAGCCCTGACCAGTCGGGCCTCCTGGGCTGGCGCCACCTGTGCTCTCCTGCAACCAAGTGGGTCCTGGCCGCCCCTGGGGGCCCCCAGGAAGCCTGTCCGTCTTGGGCCCGGCTCCCCGGCAGAAACTCTAGGGCACGCGGGAGCCGGCCAGACCTTGGCCTCGGGGGCGCCCAGGGGGCGGGTAGCCGCTCCGCTGCAGCTCTGCCCGGCTCTGGGCGAGCTTCCCCCAAAGGCTTTTACGGCGTCCCCTGAGAGCAGCGGGGCCAAGCCGCACCGGGAGCGCACGGGTCACAGAAGGGAGCAAAGAAAAGGGGCCGCCACCCCTTAACGCGTGCAGCGCAGGGATGGGGCGGGGGGAAGTAGCCAGCGCTGGCCTCCAGGACCGGCCTCCCGGGGCGCGGCCAGTGCAGCCCGCCGTCCTTCCTGATGACCGGGACAGAGGGACGACCCCTGCTGTTCTCCCTCTGGCGAGTCAGGGCGTTCCTGGGACGGCCCCTCTCGGCTTGTTTGGGGAAAATGCCAACTTTGTGTGAAGACGAGGGCCTGGCCGTCCACGCAGGGCTCCTGCTGCCCGGAACAGCCGCTGGCACCCCTGGCGCGGCGCTGAGCGGGGACGGCGGGAAGAGACTTGGATGACAATTAACCGACTTCCTGTCTCCCGAGCTGGGCGCCCGAGGGTGCTTGTGCGTGATTGTGTGTGTCTGTGCCTGTGTGCACACGTGCGTGTACATACGAACACAGAGATGTCCTCACGTGTGCGGGTGTGCACTCACGCGTGCAGGTGTGTCCTCACGTGTGCAGGAGTGTCTGTCCGCACGTGTGCAGGCATGTGCTCGTGTGTGCAGCCGTGCACGTGGGCAGGGCCTGCGGACGCCCTCTGTATCGGTCCGGGACAGCGGCCCCGCCCCCAGACGCCGCCGCCTCCCCCAGTGCGTGGCGGGCGGGGCCGGCGCGCAGCTCCCGGCTGCAGTGAAAAGGGATTTCGGAGACACTTACAAACTGAAAACACTTTAAAATGCAGAGACACATCCCAGAGGCGCCAATTCCACCTTGAGAAGAGGAGTTCAGAGGAGCGAGATGAAAAGGCTCAGGAACTGCCCCGCGGGCAGCTGGGGGTGGGAGCCGGGCCGCGGGGACAGCCAGGCCATCCGAGGGTCGCACCACAAGGAGGGAGGCCGGCGCCCACCTGGTCATCTGGGCCCAGGCGCTGGCAGGAGGCGCAGGGTGGGCCCCGGGCGGGCGGGCAGCGTGTCCTCAGCCCCGGGCTAGTCCCGCAGCAAGGGTGAGGCGCGGCCTGGGCGGGGCTGCCCGCAGGGAGCTGACCCGCGAACATGCTGGCCCTTCCCGGGGCGGGAGAGGGCTGGTCCTCTGAGCCTCGTGTCTCAGGCGCCCGGCTTTGGCGGGGCTGGCTGGAGTGGCCGCGAGCCGGGCGCCCGGAGCCTCCCCGGTCGGAGTGGCTGCCACCTGCCGCGGTCTCCAGCGTCGAAAGCCCTGAGGCCCCCAGCCCGCAGGACGCCATGCGGCCAGCGTGGGCGGGCGGGACTCGGACATCGTCGCTGGCGTCCCCGCGGCCCCGCCGAGCATGTCTCCGGGAGGCGCTTCTCCGCCGGCGCCCGCTCTGGGACGGGACAGCCGCGGGGGCAGTAGGCGCCGCCCCGTGCGTGGGCGCAGCCGCGCGGCCTCAGCTCCCGGCCCCGCTCCCGGCCGCGTCTGGGAGGCGCTTCTGCTTCCTCGCCCGCTCGCCTGTCTGCCGCGTGTCGCGGCGCCAGACCCCCGGCCCCGCCGTCAATGGGCTTCCTGGACTGGGGCGGGCGCGGCGGTGGACACTCCGGCTCAGGGGCGCTGCGGCCGAAGCCCCTCCGCGGGCCCCCGGCCCCGCCAGCGTGCGGAGCGGCACTCTCGGTCCGGCCGCTGAGCTGATGGGCTGAGTCGTATTAGAAAACCTATTAAGTACTTAAAAGATTAATTTCCATGATGACTGCTAGTTAGTAAATATTATCTTTCCTATCTGCCTGTACAATAATATGAGTAATGGGAACTATTCAGCTTATTTTGGTTTAATTTTAAAACTTTAATTATGATAATACTTTGCATTTTTATTAGTGTTATAAGAGGATTGAGGCAGGTTATTGTTGGTGGCTGATTTGTTGTTTTTATCGGATTCCTGGACCTGGGCTTCCCCCGGCAGGGCAGATGGGGCGGGCAGGTGGGAAACAGCCCAGGGAGGGGAGCAGAGGTGCAGGGCTCCGAGCAGTCACCCCGATCTCGAGCGGGAGGGCAGTGTGAGGGGAGACGGTGGCCCCTGCCGGCCGCCCGCCCAGCGGAGACGGCTGGGGCCGGCGTGTCTCCCGGGGCCGCGGCTCCGCGCGCCTGTCTGCGTGGGGGGCGGGGCGGGGCCGGCCAGGCCTGCGCATGAGGGTCCCATGTGGCCGGGCACGTCTCCCCCACCTACGCCCGCGGACAGCCACACCGTGTGAGCCGCGGGGCGCGCTCGGACAGGGTGCAGGGGCCTGGGGGCGCCTAGACCTGGGGCCTCGGGGGCCACGGGGATGCGGGGGAATGGGGACATGGGGAGGGGCGCGGGGGCCATGTGCACGGTCCCGTCTTCCACTCCAGACCCGCTACCCCCGGGCGTCTCCCCCACGCCCCAGCTCTCCCTGTGGTCTGCGCCTGCAGTTGCCCGGGGAGCAGGCTCCAGCCGGCTGGCGAGGGTGCGGGACGCCCCAGTTTTCATGCGGAGAGCCCGGGATGAGGCGCCCCCTGTTCCAGCCGCCCCGTCCGTGCGCAGGAAGCCCAGCCGCGGGGTCCGAGACGCGTTTGGGGTGTTCTGCTCCCGAGCTGGTCCGCCCGCGAGCGCGAGGCTGTCTCTGGCGGACGCGTGCTGGTCAGGCACTCTGCGGAGGGCCCCCGCGGTGGCCCCATGTCCTCTCTCTGGGTCCCGGCCACGGGAGGGGCGGGGGCGGGGGTGCCTGCCGGTGATGGGGCTCGCACAGCCCCCCACGGCGTCCCCCGCACAGCCGTGTTGGCGGGGCGTTGCCTCACGGCCGGCATCTTCCCCGTGGCAGGCACTCGATGCCCGTCTTGGTTCCTGCTCCGTGTCCAGCCGCCGTCCTTCCCGCGCTGCTGCGAGACCCTGGTGGTGCGCGGGGCTGGGCCTCGCGGGGCCGAGTCGCGCTTCTCCCTGCCCGGAGTGGCCCTATGGTGAGTGCGGCCAGCTGCAGGGGCTGGCCCTCGCGAGTAGACCCCCTCCCTGCCCATCGTGGCCAGAGCCCAGGCCCCTGGCCCTGACCGGCCTCGGACACCGGGCCGGAGCAGTCTGGCTGCTTCCCGTCCTGCCGCATTTGGCCTCCCAGTGGCCCAAGGGGCCGCATCTGTCCATGCGGAGCTCAGTCCCATACGGGGTGTCGCTGGCGATGGTTCTGGGTCATTTTACCAGAAACACGATAGGTTTTCAGCCGTGAAAATTCCAGAAGCCCACCCGCCATTTCTCTTAGTAAGTCCCCCTCTTACTCAGGCCACGCGGGCCCATGTTGAGGTGGGACAGAAACCACCCTCTTTGCCTGGACGTCCTCTGGGGGCCCTCCCTGCCCTCCCAGCTCGCCCTGCCGCCCCCGCGTGGGAGGCGCTGCTCGAGGGGCTGAGTGTCGCGCTGTCCTGGGCCCAGCACATGGTGTCCCCTCAGTGTCCCTCGTCAGAATGGGCCCTCCGGACTCCGCCCCTGGTGGCCGCGGCTGGATCCAGGGGCCACTCGCTCTGCGTGAGACCCTCTGCAAACAGCTGTTGGCCGGAGAAGCACGTCTCCTCTCAGTGTCCGCGCGGCCCCAGGGCCAGCTGTGGGCTGCTTGGCCTCGCTCACTCCCGCGCGAAACGCGGTTCGCTCGCTCTCCGGAGGGATCCACGGTGCGCCCGGCTAGGCTGACGGCACCCTAAACGGTCTTCGAGAGCCGCGTCGATGAGTCGGGGATGCAGCGGCCACGCGGCTCCGGCCGGCAGGCCCCCTGCAGGGCCGTCGCTTCGGGGGCTCTGGCCGAGGTGCCGCGGAGAGTGCGCTTCCGCCGGCTCTCGGGCTGGGGCTGCCTGCCTGGAGTTGGGCGGGAGCGTGCGAGAGCCGCGGGTCACCGTACCCCTCACCGCTGGGCGGTCAGCGCGAGGCCCGGGCCCTGGCCGGCGTCCGGCGTTTCGGAGAAGTGGCTCCGGGCCGCGGCTCCCGCCCAAGGAGGAGCCAGGCTGTGCTGGCCGCCGGCCTGCGGACCGGGCAGCTCTTCCGCCCCACCCTGCCCCCCCTCGCCCCCGTGCTGGCCCCGCCCCCCAAAGGAAAGAACGAGGGCGGCGGACCTCGGGGTGGAGGCTGCAGGAGAGCACCCCCTGCGCGGCCCAGTGCGGCCTGCAGACAAGCCCGCCGGTCTCTCCTCAGCTAGCCCGGGCCCCAGTGGGAGAAGGGGCACCCTGGGGGGGCACAGACCGGGGGGCGGGGGGGGGCGGGACTCGGGTCTGGGGCGGGGGCTGCAGCTGTTCCCGGCGGGGCGCTCCGGGGCGGAGGGGCAGCTTCCGCCTCTGCTTGGAGCGGGGCCGCCGCGCCAGAGGGCAGCGCGGGACACGGGCTGCAGCCCCCGGCGCTGGGCCCTGAGGCTCGGGGCTCCCGCTGCCCTCCCTGCGGCGCTGACGCGGACAGCTAGGGCAGGGGCGAGGAGGCCCAGAGGCCTCAGAGACGCTGTTCTTTAGCATCAAAAGCAGAATTGAAAACAGTCGAAACAACGGGACTTGCAGACTCAGCAGAACGCACTTCTCAGCTGTTTGCTGGCTCAACTCAGAAACAGTGACTCGGGCGCTTCTCTGCTCTTGGGGCACAAAAACAAAGCGCGGTGGTCCCCATGCTTTTGGAAGCCACGTGTGGGGGCCGCTGGGTCCGACTCGGTGGGGCAGGTGGGGGCAGCGCTGGGCGGTCTGCGCCCCCCTCCCCCGCCGCCGCAGCCTGCCTGTGGCCAGCTCCCGGGCAGCTACTGATTAGTCGCTCCCAGTGAGCAGTGCCCACCGAGTGCCAGGCCCGCCTGGGCCGCGACACGTCGAGCCTGCAGTGCCCGTGGCACGAGGCAGTGGGCAGGGGCACGTGGCGGCCGCGGCGGGTTGCGGGCGGGTCGATGGCTGCTCTGCTTTCACGCCTGTCTGCGCATCTGTCGGACGGGGCCGGACGCATTACCATATAGATGAGAAAGACACCAGCCGAGGTAACAAGCAAGGCTCCAGCGCCAGCCAAACTCCGGGAGCTGCTTTCCGGGTGACCGTGGGGCCGCGGGCCGGGGCTGCAGGGGCGAGGGCAGCGGGGCGGGCCCCGGGGACCCCTCATGTGGCCATCCTGGGGCCCGAGGCGCAGCGGTGAGTGGTGAGGGGGCTGCGGGCGGTGGCTGGGCCACACCTGGGGTTCCGGGGACTCGGGGAGCCTCTCGCACCCCATGTGTGGACATGGCCCGGTGCCATGCCCCGCGGGGAGCAGAGGGTCCAGTGCCGCGCTCGGGTCGGCCAGCCCTGGGGGTGTGGCGCCCGCAGAACCCGCCGCCTCGGCCAGTTTGGCCGCAGGTCCCTGGGCGGAGCTGGACGGAGCCGGTGCTGTGCTGTGGCCCCAAGCCGGCCGTGCGGCCAGGCTGTCCCCGGGGCCTGTTCTGGCCAGTGGACAGAGCCATGTCGCCGCAGGCAGGGGACAGCGCTGTGAGACAGTTCTGCTGTCCGGCCACCACGCTGGACACTCGGCCTGCAGGGGAGGCCAGGGGACGCAGGGCGCGGGCAGTCCTGGGATCTGCCGATGCTGCTCTGGCCCCTCCTGACAGACACGCTGGTTTCTGAAGAACGGCCCAGCCTGACCGCGGCCGCCCTGGGGGAAGCCACCTCGCCCCACGCGCGCCGGCCTGAGCCTCCCGCCCACGCGCGCGTCTGCCTTTAGGGGTCGGCGGGCAGGCTGAGTGGGAGCGGCATCCTCCCCGGGAGCCCTGTCGTGTCTCACGCCAGCTGGCCTGGCCGGCGCTGCTGACCGTCTCGGCCGCTGATCAGCTGGCTTCGCGCAGGACCTGGCCGTCTGGCATGTCTGAGGGTGGCCGCAGGGGCCTGGCATCTGCACCCCGTGGCCTTGCCGTCCACACTGCAGGGAGAGAAGCCTGGACCCGCCAAGAGCAAGCGGCCACAGCGGCCGGGCCCCTGGGCTGGCTCCCTGTGAAGACCCGGAGTCCGTCCGTCCGGGAGCCGCGTGACCGCTGAGACCTCGCTCGGGAGGGTGGAAAGCGGCCGGGGAGCAGGGTGGACGGCCCGCGCTGTCCCCCGCCAGCCCAGGACGGCCTCAGAGCACAGCTGGGAGCAGCTCAGTGGGGTGGAGACCCGTCTTTCTTCGCTGGAAGCTCATTTCCTCCTGGGGCGCGCAGCTGGAGCCTGTCGCGGTCTGCGGGGCGGCACGGGGGCCCTGGCCGGGCGTTCCGGCGGGTGAGGGGCTGGCCGCCTGGACGGCAGTTCAACAGGTCCCTGAGGATGGGGATGCAGGCACTCCTGGCTCACCCCTCACCCTGCGTGGCTGCCAAGGAGAACAGGCCTCTCCGTGCCTCAGTTTCCCTGTCTGTGCTGGGTGCCCTGGCTGGGGAGAGGCGCTTCTAACAGTAGGGGCTGCATGTCTGACCCCGGGGGGTCTGCACCACGAGCTCTCATTGTTGCCACTTCTCCTTTTAATGGAAAATCCATGTTTTAATGGCTTGGGGCAGAAGCGGGGCGACTGTGGCAACGGCCTTGCAGAGGGCGAGAGGCCTGGTCGGGCGCTCAGCCAAGCTCCACCGCTGGGCCCCTAACGGCTCCATCCCGGCCTCCTGGAATCCGGCCTCAGGCCTCGGGGTGGGGAGGCAGAGGGGCCCGCAGGCCGGGAGCAGCAGACCCCAGACCTGGCAGCGGCCAGCAGGTGGGGGGCCGGGGCCCGCGGATTGGGCTGGGCAGGAATAGGGGGCGGTGACGGCCTCCGGTGGCTCGGTGTGGTGGGCACGGGCTGAGCACCACACGCGCAGAGCCCCTGCCGACCCCAGCTGGCCTCTGCCGCCCACTCGCCAGCCTCGAGGCCCCAGGTAGGTCTGCAGGACGAGGCCTCCATGGGCGACCCACCCAGTGGGGTCCCCCACACCCCAACACCCAGGGCGCCGCCCACACTTCAGACATTTCGGTCATTTTTCGCTCTAAGCTGCTTATTTTTCTTTCATAAACGTAACCGAACGTTCCCTGCGGCACTTTGGGTTCTGTTTTTATTCCATATCGTTTCGTTTAAGCAGTGGTGGCGTTTACAAGACCGTTGCTTTAAAAAGAACATTTATCATTTCCCCAAACATCACTTTAAAGGCTTCCAGGCAGCACTGCTAATCCAAGAAGAGGGCGCATCTGAAGAGTCGGGTCTGGGGGGTTTGGCCGCCGCACGGGGGGCAGGGCCAGCGCTGCCGGGGAGTGGGCCGGAGCCCGCGGCCCTAAGCAGACGCTTCCCGGCGCCGCTGCAGGTGCAGGCGGGGGCCCCGGAGGCTGCTCTGCCCGCACCTCTGCTCAGGCGCCCCCCGCCTGGGGGTGTGAGCACCCCTCACCGCCCCTGTGCCGCGCAGCGGCGGGTCCACGCGGGGACGCGCCTCGAGGCCCCTGCACAGGCCCCCCCGGCTCTGCTGCTGCGAGTCGCGCCGGGTCCGCCCACCGCACCTTAGCGCCGCGCGGCGCCCACAGCGGCTGCTCGGGCCCATCGCCGGGTCCCTCCTGCTGGCCCCGGGGAGCGCTGCCCGGGGCCTCCGCTGTCCCGCGGCTCCTCCGCGGCGAGCCTGGCTTCCCTTGCTCTTAGCTCCTCAGGCGCGCGGGTGCGAGCTCTGTCTCACACCCACACTTTGCAAATATTTTCTCAAGCTGGGCCCGCCTTGCCCTCCCCGAGCCGGGGAAACTGAAGAGCAGGCGCCCGGTCTGCCGAGCCCACTTCTTCAGGATTTATTCCTTCACGGAGCGTGCGCAGAGGTCGGAGCAAAGAATCCCTGATTAACAAGCCGCAGGGTTTTAGCTCAAATTTTCTTTGGAAGTTTTCTGATTTTAGGGGTTATCCTCAGGCCTCGCATCACCTGGGGTTAATGCGCGGAGGGTGACGGGAGGCTCGGTGTTCCTTCTGCTCCGTGGGGCCGGCCCGGCGCGCCTCGCCAGCCTCGGTCCAGTCCGCGCGGGGCCGCTGTTTCTGGGGTCCGTTTTGTTCAGCAGCTTCGTGGTTTGTCGTTTCGCCGGCGTCGTGTTGTTTTGCTTTTGTGCCTTGCGTCTGGCAGGCAGGTGGGGAAAGCTCCAATTTTGTTTTCCGAAGCTATTTTGGCGCCTCTGGGTTCCTCCCCCACGTCTGCCTGTGCCCACAAACGAGCCCATTGGGACTTTTATTGGGACGAGTTGAGTCTTTAGATCAATTTAAGACAATTGACATGCTGATCACATCACACTTTCCATCCCGCGTAAAAGGCTTCTCATTTACTCAGACAGTCAAAGCCTTTCCCAGCCGCTTTGTGGTCTCAGCGCACAGCTCTCTCTCGTCACTTTGTCTCATTTATTTCAGTTTTTGATGCTATTAGAAATGTATTATTATTTTTAAGTTCCAAATTCCTGTGGCTGCTGTGACGGAAATACATTTGAGCTTTATGATACCTCTGTGTCTTGTAACCTTGCCAAGCCCACAGCTCGGTTTAGTAGTTTTTACAGATCTCGGTGGCCTTTGATTGGTGGATCCTTTCATCATTACAAAATGACCTTCTTTATTTCAGGTTATAGATTCTTCTCTGAAACTTAGGTTGTTTGATAGTAGTGTAATGACTCCAACTATTTTCACTGATATTTACATGGTGTATGTTTTTTCATCCCTTCACTTTTAATTTCTGTCTTTATATTTAAAGTGATTCTTGACCTCATTTATAGTTGACTGTTGCTTTTCTAAATCCAATCTGTCAAAGCCTGCTGTGTGTTAGGCGTTTGGACCTTATATATTTGATGTGAATATTGGTGGTTGCGTTTAAATCCATCATCTCTGCTTGTTTTCCCTTTGGGCTTGGTTGCGTTCCCCCCGGTTCTGTTTCACCCAGCTTGTGTTTTACCAGGAGGGCTCTGTTTTACCGAGTTAGTGGTTGTGCCAGCGTCGCAGAGCATTGGCTCATGCTGGTGGTCAGGGACCTGCCAGCACGTCTCTGGGGACGCGCGGAGGGACGTCCTGGAACAGGTTTACAAGGCCACACTCTGCTGCTCGGCGGCAGCAAGACACGAGCGTGACTGTGGCACGACGGAGGAGACACAGGGCAGTCACCTTTATGGGGACGGGGGACAGGTCGGCCACGCACGCAGGGAGCACGTCCCGTGCAGGGACTTGGTGTCATTTCCGAGCTACACCCGGATCACTTTGGCCCCTGGCCACACAGTCAGCAGCCCCTGGCCGTCCGCCGCTGCCTCGTGATGAGGCCGTTGTCTCAAGGCCGTTGTCTCAAGCACTGGGAGGCCCGGTCCAGTGCTCTCTCTCTCACACAGGTGCAGAGAGACCCCAAATGGTAGAGAGGCCTTTGCGTTTTATAGGGCATTTATAGGGCAGAGGGAGGATGGGGTGAAGGGCGGCGAAGGCCATCTGGCAAGCCGTCACGGGTGTCGCTGCTGCCTGCGGAAGCGAGCGCGGCGGCGGCACCACGCCTAATGCACGGACAAGGGAAATAGCAGGGACGGAAGATACCCAGTGAGGCTGGACAGTAAGGCTGGGCCCCCAAGCTGTTCAAGGGGTGCCCTGCCACGAGGGTAAGGACCTGTGGTAGTGTGGCGGGTGCCCCTCCTGGCCTTACCCCGCACGTGCTCTGCACGATGAGTGTGTGGGGACCCCCAACCACAGACGTCCTGCATACACACGCGACACGCCCTGCGATCCATCGCTTCTGTTAAAATGGCCAATTACCTTTTATTTTTTTTAAAGATTTATTTATTTATGCACGTAAGAGCTGGGGTGCAGGCCAGAGGTGTGGGGGTGAGAGGATTCCCCAGAGACAGAGTGGGGAGCAGAACAGGCAGATCCACTAAAACCCACTGCTGAGGGGGCAGCGGGGAGACAGGAGGGTCTGCTGCGCCCTGTGGGAAGCTCCCTGGCCGGGGATCGAACTTGCGCTGCAGCGGCTGCGACAGCTTCGTAGGCTGAGCCTTAACCCTGGCCCCCAGGGAGGCCCCAATCACCCTTTAAAGGGATTTAAATGACAAGGACACGTCTAGCTTCTCCCTAGGCCAGCCCAGGGCCTGGCTCCCTCCTCCGGGGCGCCTCCCCGCCCTGTGGTTTGGCTCTGATGCTGGCAGCGGCTTCTCTCACCTCCCCTCTGCCCGAGAGCTCTTCCATCTCGCCTTGTCTCCTCCGGGACGGAGCGCTGCCTGGCGGCTCTGTTACCCCGTCCGCGCCTTCTCGCCGCCGCCGGGCAGGGCCCCCTCCCCTCGCCCTGCCCCTGCCCAGGCGGCTCCTGAGGCACTCCGGTCCAGCGTGGACGTGCCCAGGACACGGACCTGGCGTGGTTTTCGCGTGTCCTTTGGGTCGTGGTCACTGAGCTTCTTGGGCTTGGAGGGTTATTGTTTTCATCAAATTTGGAACTTTTCCAGCCATTATTCCTTCAAACAGGCTGCTGTTTTCCTCCTGGCCACCACGGCCCCAACCGCAGGCTCTCGCTGGCCCTGGGGCCCGGCTCGGTGGGCGCCGCGGCGTCCACTTTGTCCAGCGCCGCCGCTCACAGCCGCGCGACGTCCCCTCGTGCTTCCTGGCGCCAACGGGCTTCCGTTGGTGTGGACATGGCGTTGGTTTTCGTGTTTTGTGTCCTGCTATCAACGAGACCGAGAAGAGTGTTTTGTTCCGGGAACAGTGTTTTCCGGGTTCCACAAGTAAAAATCATGAGGTGATTGTCTGAAAACCCCTCCGTCCTCAGACGTCTGTCCTTCCCCTGCAGTGCTCACAGCGTCCCTCTGCGGACCATGCAGAGGAGTTGGTCGCTTGGAAAGTCACGCTAGCCAGAGTCGTTTCCCGTGTGCGTGTGTGTGTGTGTGCGTGTGTGTGCACACGTGTGTGCATGCGTGTGCGTGTGCGTGTGCTTGCACTTGTCATCAGAAGGCAGGTTCGCCTCGTGCGTCATCTCCTGAAGTTCGGCTCCAGCACAAAACTAGGCTGCGTCTCGGGACGGCCTCTCGCCCCTCCTGCCTGGCCGATGCGCCAGGCTGACGCAGCACCGTCCACGCACGCGAGACGGAGCGTGGGCAAAGGCTGCCCCGTGGCCCAGGCGCAAGCCCGTGGCGCGTCCTCAGGCCAGCACCCGCGGGGCCCAGTGCCCCCCTCACGCCGCCCAGTGCCACGCGCAGCTGCTTTGGCCAAAATCCTGGGGCTTTTATATTAAGTTAGGACAGAAGATAAGACTGCAGAATTTAAATTTAGGATTAAGATGTGTCTGCGATGAAGTGCTGCTGTGCGGGTCTGTCTCTCATAGCCCTAGTTTCTGCTCGTGCCTTATTTCCGCGGCTGGATGTGGGCCCGCCCTGAGCGGGGAGGCACAGAGGCGCCTGCACCCCACTCCCTGGGGCTGCCTCCCCGCCAGACCCGAGATGGGGATTTGCTGTTTCTGACAGCCATGTAATTGCCACAACTTGGTCTGTTGACTTTTTATGTTTATTAATAGATTTTCTAATGTGAGGTTGTCGCCTTCCTGGGGGCCGGCTTTGGCTGGCCGGGTGCTTGGTTAATCTGCTCGTGTCTTCCTTGGCTCCCGTCTCACCAGCTGACGTTTAGCCGAGCAGCCCCCGTCTCTGTGCAGTGCGTGTGCGGTGGCGCCGGCCCCTCCCGCCGGCTGGCGGATCCCGGGGCTGTGCGGGAGCATCCAGAGCCCCCGACAGCTGGGACCTCGGGGATCCGCGCCACCCAGGAGACCTCAGGGAGCCCCCAGCCTGGACCCTGGAGCGAGGCTCGAGCCGGGCACCTGCAAGCCACCACTGGCCGTGCGCTCTCAGACGGGAGCGGGAGGGGTCCCTGGAGGGACGGGAGTGCCCCTCGAGACTGGTCTGGGGTCTTCGCCCTCCTCGCGGGGTCTGGGGTGACGGCTCTTCTTTCCCTCCTATGTCAGAATTAGACTCTGGCTCAAGTTTTTTTTACTGATGTCATTTATTTTAAAACAATTTCAGGGGCTCTGTTTTAATTAAAGTCACTTGACAATTTTTCAGAAAATGGGAATCAGAGTAAGTTTTCCATTTTGAGCTCACTTGGCGAAGCAAACCAATTCTGGTTTCACGCACTATTTCCGCAAAGCGTTAAATGAAGCCTCAGCCTGCAGGGGGCTCGGGTGGCCGCTAATAGGGATGGGAGCCCGGCTGCCCTCGGAGGTAATTAGAGGGAGAGAAATTACTCGGCTACTTTGGTGCTGGCCAAATATTTTGAATATGTGTTAACCCGTGATAATGGACATCATGTTGGTCGCGCTGCAGAGTGGGCAGGTGATTCAATCGCGAGCAGACGGCCGGGAGGGGCCGAGGCAGCCAGCGGCAGGCCGGGCCCCTTCTCTGTCCTCCTGCGTCCTCATCTCAGCAGGCTCGGCCTCTGTGCCTGGGGCCGCACCCCCACAGGGCCCCGCCCCAGCCAAAGTTGGGGCTGCTCCTTCCTCTCCCTCCCTGCTGCCCACTCTCCTAAAAGCCCCCATTATCCCTTCCATGCGACAACGGCCACGTCTGTTCTCTGCTCTGTGGCCGGCGGCCCCCTTCGCTGGGCAAGCCCTGGGGAGCGCCTGCGCTTCGTGGCTGGCCACAAGGTTGGGGTCTTGCCACTTCGGGCTGTGGGGACAGACCTGGAGGGGAGGGGACTGGGCCGAGCGAGCAGAGGGGGCGGGAAGCAGAAGCTGCCGGGCAAGCAGCAGTCAGTGCAAGCAGGCAGGCCGTCCAGCTGACCCGGCCGCCGCAGGGCCCCGACCCCGGTGGTGGGCGGGGCCGGGGACCTCCGCGGTGGGCGGGGCCGGGGCCCCTGGCGGGTGGGGCAGGGGCCCCGTGGTGGGCGGGGCTGGGGCCCGTGGTGGGCGGGGCCGGGGCTGTGGTGGGCGGGGCTGGGGCCCGTGGCGGGCGGGGCCGTGGTCCCGT
>PVIJ01011571.1:0-54141 GCA_004024925.1 Scalopus aquaticus
ACCAGCAGTGTAGAAGAGTTCCTTTTTCTCCACATCCTTTCCAGCATTTGTTGTTGCTTGTATTTTTAATGTGTGCCATCCTCACAGGTGTGAGGTGGTATCTCATAGTGGTTTTGATTTGCATTTCCTTGATTATAAGTGATGTTGAGCATTTTTTCATGTATCTGTTGGCCATTTGCTTTTCTTCTTTGGAGAAGTGTCTTTTTAACTCTTCTGCCCATTTTTTGACTGGGTTATTGGCTTTGTTTTTGTTGAGTTGTGTGAGTTCCTTGTAAATTTTTGTTATTAGTCCTTTATCCGATGTATTGTGTGCAAAGATCTTTTCCCAGTTGGTAGGGTGTCTGTTAGTTTTGGTTAATGTCTCTTTTGCTGTACAGAAGCTTTTTATTTCGATGTAATCCCATTTGTTTATCTTGTCTTTCACTTCCTGCGCTTTGAGGGATGTGTCTTTCAAGATTTTGCTGAGATGTATGTCGTGTAGAGTTTTGCCAATATTTTCTTCTATACATTTTATGGTTTCAGGTCTTATATCCAGGTCTTTTTTTCAAAAATGAATAACTTTTTTAACACAAGGGGATGTTTCAAACATGAGGCGGTATTTCAAACATGCAGGAAAGAACTTCAATTAAGATTTGTTACTGAGCAGCATCTGTTTCTGTTGCTCCTACGACCTCCAGTTCTAGTTTCCTCTGTTTCCTGTCTTCAGTTCAGACCTAGCTCCTGGGCTATAGACCTGCACATCCAAATATGTGCCGGATGACCCAGGCACAGCCTTGGTGTGCAGAACAACCCTTGTCAGCGAACCTGACACAGAGCATGACTCAAACAGTTTTCAAGTGAATAAAAAAAGCAGGGAACCTTATCATAGAAACTTATTTCTCCTTGGAAGAAATGAGACTCTTCTAGAAAATGTGATAAAGCATAGTTCTATCAGTGGGTGCTTTTTAATTTCATTGTTGAGGTTATGTGATGGCAGCTCCACCAAAAGAAACATGCTGGAAGCAGCAGAATCAATGTTTTCCAACCTAATGGCACAGTGTGCATTGAGGGCCTACTCTGATGCAGTGCATGGCTCTGAGTGAAAGGGTTTCAATAGGATCCTGGTGTCTAGAGGGCCAGGACCAACCTACTAATGTACATACTTCCCAGAGCTTCATCTTGATCAGTTTTTATTGGTAGTGATCCATGATTCATGAAGGAAACGTAGCGCCATGGATTACCTCCCCATAGACCAAGGAAGAGCTGCTTACCTTGCCATACCCACTCTGGGGGAAAATAATAACCCCCTGCAAAACCTTATTTTGAGAGACTCTCGATGTAAGAATCTCCCCTGACATCCACAACCTAGCATAAGAACTCCTGCATTTTAGTAAACCTGTGAATTAAGATCCTTTCAAGTAGGTGCCAGTGAGACAAAGAAGAAAGTCTTGGTTTCAGTGAAACAGTGAGACGAGGAAACCAGAGAGCAGAGAGTATGTTGGCACACACGGAGCTCTAGAAGTTGAGGAAGGACCCCTCACGCCATGGTAAGGGAAGTGGGTCAGGAGAGGTCTTAGAAGACTCTGAGATGGATGGGAGTTAGTCAGATTAAGAAGTTGGCCAGTTCTCCAAGGTGGGGGGGGGGATGCTCAAGCCAGAACCCAAATTGGGGAGCAACCCAGAAGAAACTGGTGGCAGGGTCCCTGTAGCTGAGCAGAAGGTACATGGGGGTACAACAGAACTAGCAAAGGGGCCAAAGCAAGAAGGAAATGGGCTCTGGAAAACAGCACTGAAGACTCGAGTCTTTAGCTTGCCATTGCTCCATACTTCTAAGTTGGTGTCAGACAGGGCAGGGCTGTACCCTAAACCATCCTCCTGACAGTGAAGAAAGAGACAGGAGCCCACCAAGGATGAGGACTCAGGCAAGGTGGAAGTTTAGACAGGTGGAGAGAGAGGAAAACTCTGAGGACTTGTTGGCAGCGAGCAGTCGGTACAAACTGAGTGCATGTTGGGTGTGGCAAAGGGAATTTTGAAGAGGACTCTCAGATGTCTGCCTTGCCCAGTTGTGTACACGGTTGTGCCTTTTGCTAAGACATGGAATATTGGAGAAAAAGGAATTGGTGGAGGAGGTAGGGGGAGATGGAGACGTGTGTGGAATTCCAGGTGTGTGACATCCAGACCCAGGTATCAAGCACACAGATAAGTAAACAGGGATGAAGCTCCAGGTCAAGATCCAGACTGAGGAGCAGGATCTGGAAGTCACCTCCGGGAGCCACTGGCCAGATGGACTCCTGCACCGAGGCAGCTCACTGGAGAAGAGAGGCAGGGACACAGGGAGCCTTGGTGGTCATCGCTAGTCTTCCCCAGGGACCACAGTGTCTGCAAGACTCAGCAGGAATTTTGTCGTGATGCTGTCAGAGAGGCGGCGAGCACTGCTTCAACCTTTCTTAGATCCACTGAGGCTTCCAAACCATAATGGACAAGTCAATAAGTATAACCCTGTTTCAGGAGCCGGCCTGCACACCAGAAACGCTGCTTCTGTAGCAATGGAGACTATTTGTTTGGTCCCAATCCATTTACCAGGAGGAAGTGCAACAATGGAACATTAGTGATCCTCCTGCCTCTAAAAGGCTTCAAAAGACAAGGGACTTCTGGAGACTTGGTAGGGCCAGCCTGTGTCTTTTACAGGGAGGAGGCCCTTCCCGCTCTGAAATCTTGGTTGGCTCCCTCCCGGCCCCATGACAGCAGGGACCTGCTTCTCGGCACTTTATCTTACACACCAGGTCAAGGCCGGGTTGGAGCCCTGAGGGAATAAAGGATGTTGTGCAGGAGACACAGTTGACTCACATCCCTGTGTCCTGACATTCCTCTATGGGGGTGAAAAAGTATGGTCCTTTTCCTGTTTGCCTCCGCAATGTGATATGACTGATCAAATAAATCACTCCCAACCTCAAAGACCATCAAAATCGAAGGCCCCCCGCACTGCGTCTCCAGCCCCCAGCCTCCTGGTGCTGACTCTGATGAACTCAGCCTTCATGGGGTGGCCCCGAGGCCTCAGCTTCCTATTACATACCTTGGGCTTAAAGGACAAAATGAAGCGCTTATGCCTTGTTGCAGAGGAGGATTACAAGGAGTTCTGGCAAGTTGGCGCTGTTAGCGCAATGAAAGGCTGTTTTCATTCCCGAGCACATGTGGCTCCCAGGCTGCGGATGCAGACCGCCTCAGATTTGTCTTCCGAACACCACAGGTCCCCTCTGTGGTTTGGCAGGAAACTTCTCATTCTTCACAACCTCTACTGCGTATCAGAATGTGGCCAGGATACTGAACAATGAGCAGCACGGGGGCTTTCCTGTTGAGAAAGGGCTGTGTGGGAGGACAGGGACAAAGGCATGAGGAGAGGAGGACAGAGGAAGCGCTATTTTATAACCACCCCAGAGCATCATCTTACCCATGGAGAAGTGCCCGCTGGCTGGAGTCCACACCACATCCATCCCTTTCAAATTCCGGATTTGAGAGCCACTGGGGGCAGGGTGGAAGGCATAGTGGCTGGGCCTCTGTACCAGTTTTGGAGAGGGGGAGAGAGAGCCAATGGCTCAGATCACCTAGCACACGCTTAGGAGCCCTAGAAAAGGAGCCCTTCAGGGAAAAGAGTATATTCCTGTTGACTTGAAAGGAGCCAATCTCTACATAGAAGATTCGAGAGGTCCATTTAAACTGAATCTTACCCTGGGCTATTCACTTTAACCAATCTTGAAAAATGGCAGGGGTGAAGTGGGAAGTATTAGGCAAAAATCAATATACAGGTCAAAGAGTAGGAAACTAGACCCTTACAGAAAGAAAAGGGACCAAGCAGCCTTTAGGGGGCACAGATCCCTAAACAAACCCTGAGCTTCACAGTGTAAAATCTGCCCAGTGGGAGCAGCTAAATGATTATTCTCCACTACTCTGCTGGGAGGACAGAGCGGGGTGTAAGGTACTAAGGTGCGCCGTGCAGAGCTGAAGCTAGTCCTACAGAGGAAAAGTTTCAGTCAGACAGTGTGTGCCAGGGACACATGAGGCGTTTAGCTCTCATCCAAGTCAGGGGTTCCCGAAACAGCCTCACAGAGATTTTAACGTTGTCTCTTTGCTAAGTTTTTAAGTTACTGAGTTCACTAAGTACATCATACGCCTTGGTTCAGATGCACCTTTGGGCAGGAGGCTCAGTGACAGTGCTGGTGGCCCTTGTGGGATGAGAGAGAGACACCCCTCAGAGTGAGAGCAAGCCCGACTGTTGCAGTGCCTGGAAAGGGCAGCAGACAAGCCCCAGATGGAATGGGTCCCCTCAGGTGTGTGCCCCCGGAGGTGCCAGAGAGACCACCTAAGCACCCTCTCCCCACCTGGGTGGCCACTGACCTTCATCAAATACAGAGGTCAGCACCGAGGGGATTAAACAGAGTAGGCTAAACTGTGGTTAAAGTTTGAGAAAAGGAAGGAAAGATGTACAAAATGCCCTCACGGGGCTTCTGTCATTCTCAGCACTTTGAATTTCCATGAAGAAGAACTTGGTGTCATTCATTTATTTTTTCCATCCTGCAGTTACCTAGAGCCTTCCCTCCCCAGGACCTAGCACAGGGTACTGGGAATCCAGGCCAGCCCATGTACTCCCTGTCAGGAGAGAATCAGGAGGCAAGACAGGCATGTGCTGGTTATGGAGGTGAGAAGAGGGGTAATGGGCCTGGGTGTTAGGGAGCTGCAGGCCTGACCTGGCTGACTTGGAGTCTATCACCCTTGTGAGGCCCCCTCACGACCCCTTCTGGGGACAGGCCCACTGGGGTCTCACTTCCTGCTTTGGGCACAGACGACCTCTCTAGGGAGCAGAAAGTGTGTTTGAATGAGGCTTTTTCCAAAAGGCTATTGAACTGGCTATTATTGCTTCTCAGTGGGGTGTTTTGAGATTGGTTAATTAGTGTTTACCAGACGTGCAGAGATTTGAGGATAAAAGACAGACAGACGTTGAGGAAGGGCAAGCCGTTACTATCACAGGGTCACAGGGACTGGTCCTGTTCGGAGAGTGTGGAGTCCAGGGACAGCCCCACCCTACCCCAGCCAAAGCTGCCCAAGAGAGCGCTGCTGTCTGGTGAAACTGGGGATGCATGGCTGGTGAAAGAGATTAACAGCAACCACAGCAAAACCCAGTAGAGGAGAGAGAGCTTTCATGTCTTGAATTGTAATAAGGGAAATGGTACCAACTCACTTTATTTAATCACTTCTCCGATGGGCTAAATGATCTCATGATCACCCCAGAATGCTTGTGGAAAATGGCCCAGCACCTGGAGCCTCAGCCTGCAGGAAAGAGGGAGCTCTGTGAGTCCCTGGGAGGCGCCCACACTTGTAGTGACCTTCAGAGACCACTGACCCAAGGGTGGAGGGTGGCCGGGGGGCTAACACACTGATCTCTGGCAGCTGGAAGGACACCATGGAACGTTGCTTGGGCAGAGTTTGTCTTTCTGTGAATGGATAGTCTTTATCCTTGCAGTTCCAGTATTCATATAGGTTGGTGTCTTCAGTCAGTGCTTCCTGAGGAGGAAACAAATGAGTTTCAGTTCTGACCTCGTTGTGTCTCAGGCTGTCACTGGGGGCCTCATTAATGACCTCTGCGGACACCGACTTGGTTCACAGAAGCCATGTGCGCCAGCCCGCTCCATTCAGTCTCAGCCAGCAGGGCTCCAAGGGGTCTGGGAGGTGACCGTGTGAGGGGCGCAAGGTCATCTGCTAATCATGCCACTCGGCTGCAAGCTGAGGCAGGCACCACCAGGAGATGCGCCCTTCACAGGACCTGCCCCCTGGTTAGTGAGGTTAGTGAGGCTCCCAGAGAGCCAAGCAGGTGGAGAAAGAGGTTGATGAAGACGGTGATGACATGCACACAACGAATCCACCAATAAAGGGAACCAAAAGGGAAGGCGGTTGAAAGAAAGCCCAAAGTGGCCCAATATTGGAAACTAGAATGTGTCAATCTAAGACATGCTGGAAACTCCCAGGGAAGCTCGTGAGTCAAGAGATAGTCTGCCTGCCTTGGGAGCCTCCCGGTTTTCACTGTGCGTGTCTCACGCCTGCTCAGACCATTGTGGCCATGCCCAGTAATCTTGCTTGAGTTATGTCTGGCTCACCTGTCTGCTTTGTTTGTCTCACCCTCTCTGCAGCTACTACATGCTGGAGAACAGACCCAGGAACATCTACGGCATGGTTTGCTACTCCTGCCTCCTGGCGCCTCCCAACACCAAGGAATGTAAGTGCCCTTCATCCTTCCATCAGAATGTGCTGAGTCGACACAGCTCTTGTTACATGGTGCTGTAGGCAGGGGTCAAACCTGGCACCCAGACACATGAGCCACAGTGAGACCAAACAGAAACGCTCCCATGGCCAGGCCCATCAGGCGGCAGGCCTGTGAGGGGAGATTTGCTAGTCAGTCAGGCTGACAGCCCCCTTGAACAGGTCACACAACCGCCCTGGGCCTCACTTTCCCTATTTGTAATGTGGTGGACCTGTGAATCTGAGGCCACTCATGGGGAAGACCAAAGAGCCAAGAGATGCAAAGTTAGTACAAATGCAAAGCACTGCAAAGCACTAGGCAGTTGTAAGTTCTCATACATCTTTTCTTCAATCAGATGAGGCCCAAGGAAATATGATGGTCAAGTGTTCGGAATCCCACCTGGGGCACTTCCATTCCTATTCTCATTTTGGTTTGATTCTCGTGGGCATCTCTCTGTTGGGAAGGGCCAGAAACCTCCACTCCACAGAATGTATGTGTGGTCCCTTGCCCTGTGGTCTTAGATACCAATGAAGTGGGCAGGAGTACAGATGGGCAGCTGGAGGGGGATGGAGTCCGGCCTGCATGCTGGGCACTTGCTCACTCTCCCTCCAGCTCCACTTCCATTCCAGTGGCCCACAGTTCAGGACCCCACACTGGGACCCCGCCTCCCCCATTTTCCCACAGTCTTTCAAGGAAAACAGTAAAAGGACCTGTGCTATGGAGTGCAAGATGGAAGGGAAGGAGAACAAGAAGAGGGAGTTCTCCTCCTCCTTGGGGTTCAGCTGGAGTTGGTGCTGGAAGGTGGGCAGGGCTGCCAGGAGGGCCACACCTTCCTTTATAAATGGCTGAAGTCAACGAGAGGCAAAAATAGATTAGCATGTCTTTAAAGCTGAGCTTTCCTGCCTAATTAATTAACTTCTTATACTAATTGATTTTCTAATTAGAGGCGCCCAAGGCTGGTCCTATGGTGAACTCACGGCCATTGCCAGAGAATCTAACCCCACTTAATGCCTGGTAGTTCTGGGTTGGAGTCCTCATCTGGGAAGAAGTCAGACACTCACTTCCTTTAGGAAAGGAATCTGAAATCTGAAAAACAAGCAGCTCTTTTCTGTGGACACCTTATGTTTGAAAGCTCACACACTCAGGGTCCTTCTGGATGCAGGGTCTTCCCTTACTTCTAGCAGCCAGAAGAGCCAGCGTTGGGGGTGAGAGCCTCTATCCTTTCTCCTCTGACAATGAGAAAGGGAGGAAATGACTGGGGGGAAAACCAAGTCCCTGAGTCCTAGAGATTTTGAAAATGAGTAAGTCCCTCTCTCTAACCCCCAAGACCTTAATCACTAAATTGAAAATCAGCTCCCAGGGAAGCCTCATAGAGTTGTAGGATCCAGCCCTGAAGGAAGTGATAAAAGAAAGAGAAGCCCAGTCAGGGCGCCTCCAGTCTTGGCTGTGTGCCAATGAGCTGTGTGGCTTGGGCTAGTCATCAGACCGCTGTTTGCCCATCTGGAAAATGGGAGACACAACCAATAAGGTCCGTGGGGTGCTGTGGTGAGTGGAATCCTGCCTGGGCCAGGATCTCAAGCGTGAACAGGAACATTATCCTCTCTACCTCTGGGCTCTACCTTCCTCTGCAGCGATCCTCAGTCCACAAATCAGGAGTCAGCATAAAGCTAGAAAGTCTGGCTCTGTCTACAGCTTCCATGAAGATGCCAAGAGTGAGACAGAGGGCTGTCATCACCCCAGGAAAGTCAGGAACTGGGCTGAACCTCATTCTCAGTACCCCAGAGTCTCCAGCTGGTTTCCAGACCCCAGTGGCTCGGTGTGTCTGAGTCCACAGGAGATGGTGAAAGCACCTATTTCTCTGAGCTGAGAAGCTGGCCTTGGTGTTGATGTGATTAGTCAGGACTCCCACACCAAGCAGCTAAACCACTCCCGTACCCGAGTGGATGAATAGTGGATTACACCAACCCGCAGCCTCGGAGGACTTGGCACAGACTCCAGGACAACTGTGACACAGATGCCCACATTTAGGGCTGGAGAGGCCTGAGCAACAGTCAACTCCTGCCTGTCCAGGAGTGACTGGGACCCTGAGCACCTCAGCAGAGTGGGTGGCGAGGAGGTGCAAAGCTCCCCTGCAGCCCCATGGTGTTACAGGAGCCAAGGTCTGGCTGCCTGCTGCTTAAAAGTCAAAACTCAAGAGACGAGAATTGATGGGAGGATATCCGCTCTCATCAGGAGCTGCGACCTGAGGAGAGGGTGGGCCTGTTGCAAAGACCACGCTGGACCTATCGACTTAGCTGAAGCGTCTTTAATGGACAGGGCTGTGTGGACATGTGAACCAGCACATTCTTTTTCGATGTTATCTTGACTCGTGGCCATCTGGGGCTCAGGCAGTGTCGCTCATCAAGGGCAGGGCTAGTGATTCACTACAAAAGTTCTCAGTCTTGGTCCCAACTGCTTTTGCCTGGTTTTCTGTACTTTTGTCTTTAGGAACAGAGACAAGGAACTTAGAGTTATCGGACCCAAAGACAACTTCCTCCTCTGTTTTTATCCTGCTCTTCATTCTTCAGGGGCAATGGGCCAACGTCTGTCTTCTGGAACTGCTTCTTGCTGAGTAAGGAGGTCTGGTATTCCACAGAGGAGCGGAATCTTTCCCTAGTTCACCTGAGGTCTGACTGTCACAGGATTGCAATCCCAATTTTTCATACCTTTGAGTTACAATTATTTGGAATTGTGTTAAGCAAATCTCAGGAAAAAATTAGCTAAGATTTTTCTTTCTTGTACTTTTAGGGTGTAAGACCAATTTGACTACTTGGCCTCAGTTACAATGGGGCCAGAGGCCGAGTTCGCCTCTCTAGGCAGTGTGATTGCATTTCCAAACTTAGAAACCTGGCACTTCTCTGTGCAGCTTTCTGAAATATAGGGTGCTGATTCTCATTAGGGTCCCCAAGGGCTCAGGACAGCCCCAGGACAGGGCCTTACCCCCAACTTGGCAGGTCCAGGTGGGGCCAACAACACATTTCTAAGAAGATCCTAGGGTGCCAGGGCCGTATTTGATGGGCCCCTGCCATGGAGACTCACTTCTGCATTTACATTTCTGTTTAACTTAGACAGGTTATCTAGCCTCCCAGTGGCCTCCTGCCAAATGGGAGGCTGCTGTGATTGGGAGTAGTGACACCATAGTGAGTGGCCATGTGCTGGTTACATCCATTCGGCCCATCCAAAAACCCCAAAAAGAATGGAAAAGCACCACATGGTTAAACTTCAAATGGAATCACTCATTCCAGATTCTTGGATCAGCAACTAGCGTGAGTGAAGCAGGAGGGCTGCTGGTGGTGGTGATGCTCCTGTCTTTGGGTCAACCATCATCTCTAATGAAAGTGTTGTGGAACTCAGGGCTGAGGCTTAGGGACTGAAAATACGCTGTGACATATAAAACTTCCTTCAGTTTGTTTTTTCTGCCCTGTATAATTGAGAAAGTAACATCCTCTCAGTATACCAAGATGCCCAACGCATGCATGCACAACATACTTTCAACACTGAAAGCACAACGCAAGGTAAATGGCAATGCTCCCCTGAACTGTTGGTGCACTACAGGGACGACCCCCACGAAACCTGAATGAAGCCCACCTCTCTCTCCTGTCTGGGACTTGCCCATCAGGAAAACTTCCAGAAGCTCTGATCTTCCTGTGCTTGACCACCTGCAATCCCAATATGATCTGTGTCCCAGCAAATTAGCAGTAAATGCGAGTGAGAGCAAAGGCTTTCAGTTATTTTTTAGAGACATCAATGAGAAAGATCCACTCAGCACAAACTAAGCTTTCAGTTTTTCTTTTCTCCCTGCACCATCCTGAGAACTCACCCCTGAGGATGACCTTGCAAAGGAGTCTGTTGTGATGACAATGGACAACATGGTGTAGCAGAAGAGAGAGGGGTGGTATTAGACTTGGATTTTATTACAAGTTTCCACCATTGGGAAAGTTACTTAACTTTGTGCCTCAGTTCCCCATCCATAAAATCGGACATCTGTCTCCTAAGACTGTGGTGAGGAGATGACTCGTCCAACCTCAGGGACATGCCCACTCCAGGGCTGCATGTGGCACTTGGTGAGGCCTGAGACTCTGCCCTCATCCTCCCACCCTTCACAGTGGCCACCGGTGCCCATTAGTGCATGCGGGACTCAAACTAGAGAGCTCCTTGGAGCACCGAGGGGCCGCTGAGATGGTGCTCAGTCTTGCCCCTGCGAGTCGCTACATCATCATTGTTTTATTACCACTCATCAGTGACCACATCCTCCAGGGCAGGGCTTGCCTGTCTGGAGAATTCACCCTGTTTGTAGGAATGCTGTGCTGCCATATGCTCCCCGATAGCGACAGAACTCAAATGTGAAGTTTGGGCCTCTCCAAATGTCAATTTGCAGGTTGTTTCTAAATGCAGCGTTTATCAAACATGGATGTACATCCCATCCCTAGGGATTTTGTTAAGAAACAGACTCTGACGCAGCAGAACTGGGGTGGAGTTGAAGGCTTGGTATCGGGGAGCTCCCAAGGCCCCTGCTGGTGGCTCTGTGCTAACTAGGTCCTAACTGCCCATTGCTGCAGGCTCCACCACTAGGGGGTGCTGGACAAAGCATCCTCATTGACAACTGTGAGGCTCCATAACAAAATCATTCTTAAAAATCTAAATTCGGGGCCTCCCCGGTGGCGCAGAGGTTAAGCGCTGTGCTGTGGAGCTGTCGGCAGCGGCGATGCGAGTTCGACGCCCGGCTGGGGATAATCCCACATGGCGTGGCAGACCTCTCCTGCCTTGCCCGCTGCTCCCCTCAGCAGTGTATTTCTGATCTGCCTGTTCTGCTACCCGCTCCATTCTGGTGAACCCTCTTGCCGCCCCACGCCTCTGGCCTGTACCCCAGCTTGTATGTATAAATTAAAAAAAAAATCTAAATTCATTGGGCCATGTAGAGAACCCACCAGGCTCTAATATAAACTGGCATAGCTATGAAATGTGTGGAATAACAGACCTCAAAGGCCTCAGCAAATCCTGTCATCCCACTGAACAGAGAACATGTCGGAAAATCCTCCTGAACAAGGTGAGCACGCACCCTGCAGAGCCTCGCCTCCCCGCACCTACCAGCCCAAGTCAGGGCCGCCTCCAGTTCAGAAGGGAGAAAAGTCAAACCACGTCCCACTTTCGTTCCTTTTAATATAAACCTTATATGGAAATTTCTGCCTATTTTCAGGGTCTGTAATTATCTCCAACATCCTGACCCCTTGGCTCATTGAAAACTGGGCTCCAAGTGGAAATGTTATGGAAAGAGAAGTGGACTTGTAGGTGATCACCCAATAGAAACAACAGTGAGAAACATCTTCATCTAAAGAGCCATTCCAAGGACGTTAAGTGAGCCAGAAATACACAGCCCTGTTGGAAGAAGGAAACTTCCCAGATAACCTAGTATTTTTATTAGTGCTGAGTTAATCTGCTTTAGATCCGGAGCAGAGCCTGGAAATCATGCCTCCGGGGCCCCGGGTGTTCTGGCACGCGGTCCTGCGGGCACCTGCCCGAGACATGAACTATCAGTTGGTGCGCTTCCTCCCCACCTCGCCCCCACCCCCTCAGCCGCAGATGCTCAGCACAGACTGTTTTATCTGATCAGCTCAGGGATCAGGAAGCAGCAGAGAGCTCCTGCCAGTCCCTGCAACCTGGAGCTGTTGAACTGACCCTGGCTGGAGTTCAGCTGAGGGAAATATCTGGCGAATCAGAGCAGATTGTGAGCCGGCGTGCCACCGGAGCAAAGGCAGGCAGGTGCCCGCCGCACAGCCCCACATGCACAGCTGACTTGCAGTGACCTGCTCGGCCCTGCGCATCAGGCACAGGCATCTCACCATCCTCTCTAAACCACAGGCCAAGGCATACTCATGTCCCCAATCTCAGCCCTGTCACCCAGCCTCAGTGGGACATTCCTGGCAGGAAGGTAAAAGAAGGGACAAAGATGACAAACACCTACCAGTGGAGCCACTGGTATTATTATTCTGAGACAGCTTCAGCTCCTTTGAGTCCCTCACCAAACACCAGCTTTGCTTCTTTCTCAGTATCCTATTTGCTTTTCAAAGGAAGTCAAGTTATTCTTGCAAGCCACAAGGAATTTGATAAGCACTTCCCAACAGGATGCAAATGACCCTGGGAATCTGAAGGCCGATTTCTCTGCAGCCAGTTTTTCCGGGGACTTAAAGTGGTCCATGAGAAGGGACGATGGGGTTCAGGCTTTAATGTTGACCGCACATTCCTGACACACTCCTGACAGGCCATTGGTTCCAAGGCCAGGTGAGAAGGCTAAATCAAAAAGCAGGCATATAGCATAAGTTTCAGAATGGACTTGAGGGAAAACTTCCATTTATCCTTCAGAATGAAAAGAACCCTCTCTTTAAGCTCTGGACTCAGAGTTGGCAGGAAGGGTGTGTATACTCAGGAACTGCAGGTACAGGAAGCCCTGAGAGGAAAAAGAAACTCCACCGCCCCCAGTGACAGTGCAACCACCTCCCAAGCCCCATGTGCCCAACGCCAGTCAGCAAGAGAGAAGAGGCCCCAGGGACTCGAGCCCACATCTGCTCTGGGCAGACCCCATCTTGGTCCCCATCTATTCCAAGGGCAGCTCTGCTGGAGCACAGGAGCCGCAAACCTCCAGAGAGGAGATTGGTTCTCTCTGACTTAGCAAGTGGAAGATGGCTCCAAGCGAGGGCTGGAAGGCAGCCAGATGGCACCCGCAGACAGGCCCTCACCCAAACAATAAGTTTCCTTGGGTGCCCTCGGCTTGCGCCATCCCACGATAGTTGGGCTTGTTGTTTAAAGAGCTCGCATCTTTTTCCTTCAGATGGCAAATGACGTCTCTCATGCGCCAAAACACCAGACACCTGAGTGACAGGCAGAAGGACGACAGGAGTCAGTCCAAGCCTGTCACCTCCTGCCTCATTTGTAGTTTTCTATTTTTTTTTTAAAGACATGAGGATGGGAAGTCTCTGACCCTGCTCTCCTGTGGGCTTCTTTCCCTAAGGGACAGAGACGCGTGGATGGTAGTGGGACCGTCCTTGCCTTGGTCTCCTGGGTCGCCAGCTATGTGCAGCGGGTGTTGGAAACACCACCCACACGCAGGCATACATTTCTCCTGAGAACCTCCCTTTAGAGAAAAAGTCCCGTGTCTCCCAGAGGCCTCGCAGTGCGGGGACGAGAGCCCAGCCTCACTCAGTTCTGCCGTCGGCCCGAGCCCTGGCACAGTGGGCAGAGTGAGGCTGGCTCAGCTGCCCTCCCAGGGTGAACCCACCCCGTGAATGACTTCAGAAATGAAGGAGACAAGACCAAGGCAGACGGAAACTTGTGAATGACCATTTTTATTAATTGCAGAACTCATGTCTGTTCTAATGGTGAGCTGACCATCAGGGCTTCACCTTTTCTGTGGGAAAAGTTTTGTGTGTTTGTTTTAAAAATTCCTTAGTGACTTGACGAACCATAAAATCAGCTAAGTGGACTTTCCACACAGAAAGGAGTTTATGAACCATGGTTCCGAGGGAAGGCAAAGCTCATTACCGCTCTTAAAATGTTTGGTCACAACTGTTCAAAAAAAATGAATCATATGAAAAATCCTAGGGGAAAATACACCAAGATGTCCACTTTAGACAGAGAGGCTGTGGGTGATTCTTTCACTTCTTTCTTGTGTTTCAGGTTTTTACAGATCTTTAATAATGACACTACTTTAACAACTAGAAAAAGTACTAAAAATACATTCTTGTTCTGTATAATTGAAGGGATTGCTCAACTAATATTTTCCCCAATAATGCTTTCATTATACACATACTCTTCTCATTTTTACAGTTGCATTTCCTGTGTCAGCTCATAAGAAAACTAAGTTAGCGAAGCTTGCAAATCTCCCTGTTGAGTTTCAGCAGGGTTATCTGCCATGTGTGTCTTTTTGGCTGAAGAAGAGTGACCCTGAGAGATCAGAGTGCTCTTCAGGCATGATTAAACATTCCAAGAAAGAAGAATATTCCCTCTCCAGCCCACTCGTAATCTGGGGCGGATCAGCTGCTTGTGGCTCAGTCCCCACCAGCACGGCTTCTTCAGGTCTTTTCAGGGGACGTGACTGTGTACTCTTTGCAGGTGTGGGAGCCACATCTGGAGTCTCCGCAAACTTCCCTGGCACGTCTGGAAGCAGCACCCTTTCTCCTTCGCAACATGCCCACAAAGGTAAGGAGGGTTCAGGCACCATCTCCCACCCACCTGGAAATGAGGGAGGCTGAATAAGAGGAAGAGGAAGACGGAAAGAAGTGTGGGCTGCAGGAAGTTACAGCTCTCCCCCCTCAGGTCACGTTCCTGATGTGATATGCTTCCAGTTGCTGGAAGTCAGGAGATATCTCCGCAAGGCGTAGAGCTGATGGCTTGGGCATCCTGGGCCCATTAGAAGCTTTGGTAATAAAGGCAGGTTCCTGGGTCCAGGAGCAGTGCTGGGAGGAGGGGATTGCAGGGGGAAGGGGTTGGAACCAAGCCCTGGGACTGTGGTTGTGACTGACAGTGACAGCTGCTGGCTTTCAAACAAGCCTGCTGCCCTCAACTCTTTTGTGCTCATTTCCAGTACCCGAATTTTACTCCCTATCCCCTGATGGATAGAAACCTTGGGGACCTCTCTCTCCCAGAGCAAGACCTGGTGGTGCTGGCTCCTCCTCTTGTTGAGGACCCCCACACCTGACGGTCCTTGGTGTCTCTTGATAAAAGAATTTCACAAAGTACCAGAATGGAGTCAGCAACTAAGTTTACTAGGAAGCCAGTGGACAGAGCACTGCAGAAGCAGTGGGAAGTCTCAGAAAGTGGGAGAGACACCCTGAACAGTAAAGCAGGAGGGTTTTTAAGGTTTTTTTTCTTTTTGGGGGGGAGGGGGTCCCTCTTAATTATGCTTATCTTGCTCCCATAATCCCCTCCCAATTCCAGACTAATTGGCACTCCCCATCTCTCCCTCTTTTCAAGTGCGGGCAAACTGCAGTCAAAAGACTCTTCCTGGGCCTCCCAGACCTGCCAGACCTTATCCGGTCCTTGAAACAGAGTGTCAGCCCAGCTGGACTGCGGGGTTACAGAAATGTAGCTGTGTTCCTCTGGGGGAGTGGGAGAGCCCTTTCTATCCCCAACCTTCCATTATTTAAGCAGATTTTAGAACAGGTCTCGGTAAGGCTTGGGACTCTTTAAAAATCCCACAGTACCTTCAGCATAAACCCCCCAAACCTGACCCTTCTAAGCATTCACAAAGAGCATCAATGTAGGAAAAAATTACTAGAATATATGAATCTCATTTCCACTAGGACCTGGGGGAAGTAGCATAGAACTCAGAGAATATTAAAACACTTATATCATCTATACCTGACCTCTCAAAAACATTACAGATATCCCCAAATGACACTCTGAGGCCAGTTTTCTTACAAACACGCCCACCTAAAAAGAAGCAGCTGCAAAACCCACAGCCTGGAGTTGTCAGCCTGGGTGCTGGGCCACATGCTCCCTAGAATGGTCCTAGGGCTTTCTAGATGTCTGTCTCCTCCCAGTTTGAGTGACAGATGACGTGTATCTCACTAAGTGAGACCTAGAATTCTCTTTGGTTGTTTCAGAGACCAGAATAAGTGTCAGGGCATTGCATACAGTAAAACTGAGCAAAGCGCCTCACTAGCGCAATCATGGAGAAGAGGAAGATGTAAGCCGAGAAAGTTGAGGTCAAAGATCAAAGTAATCTCTAGGGTTAACTCTAAGAACAACCTCCACAACAATACGCTGTCCACTGTTTTCTTCCTGAAATTCCCAGAAAAACTATATGTCCAGGGGTGACAGAACAGAGGACTGGGTGCATCATCTATGCACCACCTTTGCCCTGAGATTTTTCACTATCACACTTAGGTTGAAATTGTATGTGGCACTAGATATTATCAAACCAACAGTACAATAGCTGACCCTCAGAGCTGACTTTTGCGTCTTGACTTGTGCTTGGATTAGACTGGGATTGGACTGTCTTCAGGATATTTTTGTGCAAGGGCCTCTCTCCCTCTCCCTATCCCACCTTGCCCAGAATTCCCAAAGTAGCAGAACCAAGAGTAAGCACCCCAGCAACACTCAAGAGAACCCAAATCACAACTGGCCCTGCCTCAGTTGTGACCAAGGCAAATTTTCAGGGCTGTCTTCTCAGACCGGGCAAGTGTTTTGGCCCCCATGTGTTCCTGGAAGCATCACAATGGTGGAGCCATTGCTCACAGGGGCTGTGGCTTGGGAAGAGGGAGGCCCTGACTAACAGGTCCCCAGGGGATGTGAGCCCTTGGTCACTGCCTTCTTTTCCCACTCCAGCAGAGCTCTCAGGCCAAGGACACCTGGCCACAGCCCTGATCATTGCCATGTCCACCATCTTCATCATGGCCATCGCCATCGTCCTCATCATCATGTTCTATATTGTGAAGACAAAGCCTTCCGCCCCAGGTGACTGCTCCCCACGGCCCTGCGCCTGTCCACACGCCTCCCTCTTGATGGCTCCGCCAGCCTGCCCACATGTGAGCCTGGTTACTCACACCCTTCTCTCTCCACACAGCGTGCTGCACCAGCCACCCAGTAAAGAGCGTGGAAGCCCAAGTGAGCAAGGAGGAGGAGAAGAAAGAGGCCCAAGGTTTGCAAACAGTCCCTGGAGTGCATGTCTGTTTCCAGGAGGACGGTCTGTCACGCTGCCACTACAGGCTAACCCTCTGACCGCTGAACTCCGTGCCACTGAGATGGGGGCAGTGGGAGGGGTGTTGGTCCATCCGCCACGCATTTAATCTTTAGGGTGTGGGGTTTAGTCACCAAGCGACTCTTCTAGAAAGAAGTGAGCAGGGACTTTAACTCCTCCCTCCCCCATCTCCCCATATACTTACAGACAATGTAGTAATTTACTCTGAAAAGGACGAATTTGAGAAGCTGACAGCAGCTCCAGCAAAGACTGCCAAGAGGTAAGTCAAGTCCAGGCAGCCACTGCCAACGGGTGTAGCAGCCTCCAGCTCCAGGCTGAAATCAGGGGTCCTCATGGGTGCCAGAACAGGGAGAGGAGCTGGCTGTGCCAGTTGCAAGTGGACTGAGAAACTTCGCTCCAGGCCTGGAGGCTTGCTAGGGGCTCTGGACTGAGCTGGGCCCCAGAGACTCAGCCTCACCAGTGACCTAGTGTCTGCCTGCTGCCTGGGCCCAGGCCTTCTCCTTTTTGGGGGCTGGATGCACTAACTTCCACATGCAGACCCCAAAGCTTCCAACCACCCCCTCCTTCTCCCTTAGCCTGGTTAATACTACTGCTGCTGCCAACCTAACAGTGACATAGTGCTAGAGCTACAGTTGGCAGCCCCACACTGCTGTAATAGTGTGATGATGATGGCTTCGTCTGTGAACGCCTCACCAGGCCCTGTGAGCAAGGTGTTAATCTTATCCCTGTTGTGGGTGTCACTGCCTGAAGTCAGACATCCTCCTTTTGACATGTGATTTATCATGTATGTGGAGAAACGTAAACTGTATTCGCCCTCTTGGATGGTCATTTGGACCTTATCCACCCCAGAATATCTGTTCCCTGTGGCCTCCACCCCAAAGGCAAGCCAGGACTCCATCCATCTTGCAGATAGGGAGACAAAGGCCACTAGATGTTACCTACCTGGGGACAGCAAGAACAGGGGTTAAGCCCTCCTCTTCTGGCCCCAGGCCCATGATCTTTGCAGGGTGTGCGGGCTCTTGCAAATCCTTTCATTTTTAGGAATTATCATAAATCCAGATGTTTGTGTAGAGATTTGACATTTATAAAGCACTGCCAAACAGGTCTCATTTGGAAAACTCCAGTCTCTCTCAATACTCCTGACACAGGGCAGGAAGCAAACTTAAATCATGAAAGTCTTTGCACACTGGGAAAGAAATGCTGAGTCCCTGTGTTCACGCCAGCAAGGTCTTAGGGAGCCAGGATTTCCTGTAACTTCCTCTGTTCCCATTGATCGATTTTCCAGAATCCTGGAAATCTGTGGTCTAAGCAACTCTGTGCACATCTGGCCAAGCCATGCCAGGTGCGGCATGGCTCAGGACAGTGTCCATCTCCTGGCTGCTCTTCTGTGAGCCTCCTGTCAGACGATTGCTCCTCCAGCCTCCAGTCAGACTAATGCCCTTTCTGTTCTTCCAGTCTTTTCTATTTAGGAGGGGGCATGGGGAATACTCAAAAGGGCAGGGATTATTCTGTGACTTCAATTTCATCTAAAGACTGAGGGAAAATTAGAAGGCCCTACTTGGAAAAATAATACTTGTTTCATACACAAGTGTTAAGAATTAAAACCTGACAATTGTGCTATAGAAGACAACAAAGCGCTGAGCTCTCGTCCCCTCTGCCTACTCTCAGGTCTCAAGGAAAGGACCTGGGGCTGCCCCACATCTAGGGGGTCAGTGGCACTCCCAGGTGGGGGGTGCTAGTTTCCTCTGAGGCCCTGACACCTGAGGAACATAGCCCTGGTGATTGTTTTCTTTGTTGTCTGGCCTCTGGGACTGCATTCATGTGGACTTCACCCTGAAGACAGTCACTAAAAAACAGTTTTTAAAAATAAAATGTCTTTAGCCAAATCACAGAAAGTAAGCAGGACACCTATAAAAAGAAACACCGTTTTTCATCTCCCTGGAATGAGTTTGAGAGTTCGTAATCCCACACACATTTGCCTCAGTTGCCTCGCGACCCCACTAGCAGCAGTAGGAGTCTGCCACCCCCCCTGTGGGATGCCCCAGCCCCTCCCTGGGCCAACACCCCAGGGAGCACACATTTTAGTCAGGCCACCTCAGAAGTAACAGGGAACCCCCTGACATAAGGCTCTATTCAGCTTTGTTTTCAGTTATTCTATTGAACTTCCTCAAATTCAGTGCCAGGCACATAGACTGGTTTGCCAAATGAAGACACAGGCGGCCCTGGTGCTTATCCAAGTTAATTGCAGGAAGCTGTAACTCATTCAAGAAACCTTTCCTGAAAGGGCGGCAGAAGACAACAGTTGTGTCCCCATTTGGCCAGCAGCTTGGGCACTAGTCACTGGCAGGGAGCCCCTGGATCATCTCTGTAGGGCCCCTGGACTTCCCGCGTCGCAGTGACTTGTCAGGAGAGGAACCCCACTGCCCAGTAAGAGCTTGAGGACCCGGTTCTGACATCCTGACCGCTGCGCCCGCCGAGGGGGATTGTGGGCAGCACGTTCTGGCGGGGCCTTCACCTTATCCCTGCTCTTGCTGCAGCGAGAACGACGCCTCCTCCGAGAACGAACAGCTGCTGAGCCGGAGCATGGACAGCGACGAAGAGCCGGCTCCGGACAAGCAGGGCTCCCCGGAGCTGTGCCTGCTGTCCCTGGTCCACCTGGCACGGGAGAAGTCTGCCGCCACCAAGTCAGCAGGGGTGAGGCTCTGAGCTGTGCTGCACAGGCGGGACCGCTGGTGGGAGACCCTGTGTGGTGGGGGGATGCCCACACCTGCAATGAGCTCCCCAAACCTTCCTGCAGGCTTAACGAATCAGCTTGCAGTGGGACAGGGGACCTGCAGTGCGTCACAATTTAAAGGAAGACATTAAAAATATAGAAAACATTTCTCATTGTATATAGCTTCAAAAAAGAAATCAAAATAAAAGGGGAAAAGTTTAAATTGTTTGGCATTTAAATGCCATAGAACAAGAAGTTGTTTAAACATACTTTATAAACATATATCCAACCAGACATACATATATAAACATATATATGTGTGTGTGCGTTCATATATACACATTTGCATATGTATATGTATGTATAGCATTTTTTTCAAGTGAAAATTGTCTACGTGGTTTGTCATGTAAAGCAGGGGAAAAAAGAGTGGGCAAAAAAGAGGGAAGCCCTTCCCCAGGCTAACTGAGAATGTAGCCCCCCCACCCCCTTCATCCCTCACTCCCACCCTGCAAGAGTCAGGGCAGCTCTGTTGCTAGGCAACATCACTTAATGGTCAACATGTTCTTGAATGGGAGGCTCCAACTGGCCTGGCTCCTGATGGGGACTTTGTGCTCTGGGCCGGCCAGTTCAGTGTCCTCTGCAGCAGGACCTGGAGCAGCAGAGAGGTGTTGGTTGCCATGGGGCACAACACTTTTCTGCCAGTGTGACTTCTGCATCTGTTCCTCATGAGCCCATCTCCTGGCACAGCTCTGGGGAACAGAGTTCATGTATATGTGGCTACAAGTGTCCCAAGCTGCCTGCCTTGCTGGCGATCTGGGGTCCCCGGCATTCATTCTGCCAAACAGACTGATGCCAGGCATTACATCTGGTCACTGCCATGAACACTGTCATGAGTTCAAGTGTCCAGGGAGCCTAAGAAGCCTGCAGTGTGCGTGGAAGGCACTTGCCTTGGAGAACCCAGAAAGAAAGCATCTTCCCTGTGAATTACAGTTGTTCTGTTCGTAGGAGGACTTGATTAGAAAGCCGGGAGAGCTGCCAAAGCTAGACATAGGATTTGGTTCTTTTTCTGAAAATTTATGTGCTCTTCACCTTTTTTATAGATTCAAAGTCGAAGGAAAAAGATACTGGATGTGTATGCCAATGTGTGCGGAGTTGTCGAAGGTAAACATGAAAGAACTGTTGGCGGGGGGCACACTTAGCCAAAGTTTTCCCAAGGACCTTCTCCAGCTGCCAATAGAAGGCCCTCACAGGGGTCCTCAGAGGGACTTACCTTGTTTCTAACTGAATGGCCAGTTGTTCTGATCTCAGGTGTGGAGGGGACTTACACTCTGGTCCTTGTCCTGTCGGGGGAGCACATCTGTCCCCAGCCTTCCCCTGTCCTTCCTCGTGCAGGACAAGGAGCCCACATCCAGCCCCAGCGCAGCATCTCATGGGGGCTCCTGGCATCAGAATCCCCTCGTGCTCTAGAGAACAGGAGAGCCATGGGTTCTGCAGCCCCCCACCCCCATGCCATCTCTACCTTGGCATAATCATCTTCTATATCTTTGCTAAGCAATCATTTATCCAACAACTAGCAGTCCTTCCACCCTCCTGGCCATTCACACTGTTAACAGGCGTGGGCTCCCTCCCTCCCTCTTCATAGCTGCCTTCTGAGCAATTAGGTTGTTTCCCTATGACATGACGACGGTTTGGGTGTGGGCAGGGAGAGGAAGAAGTGCCAGGAATATCAACATTTCCATTTGAAACCAGAGTCCACACTTCCAATTTCTTCCAAGACTTAAATGACCTATTTATTCACCCAAGGGATAAAAATCCTCATCACCGAGGTTAGGGAATGTTCTCTGACTCTCCAGGCCACTCAGTCTGGTCTCCCTGGCCAGAGCAGGAGAAGTGAAACCATCCCCTTCTCTGTGCACAGCACACGGAGTCCGGGGCATGCTGCTGATTGGGTGCCCCTGCCCTCTCCACTGCTTCTGCGGCCTGGAATGAGCTGGCATCTCTTCATATACCCAGAGCCAGCTTGTCTGATCGAGCCTGGTGGGGCAGAGCCATTGGCCATTCAGTGGGGCATGATCTGAGATTTTCATTCCATCATGTAGAATGCTCTTCTCTGTTCAAAAGGGTGTCTTGACTTTAAGTGTCCATATTTGGGGTGGTGGTTTTCAAATAAACTACCATTTCCTTGGTGGAAATAGGAGCAGCAGGAAATAGGAGCTCCTTGGGAGAGATTAATGTAGATTCACATTCTCATTCATGTATAAGAGACAATATAGAAATATCCTTCTATCCTTCATGCAGCTTGTCCCATTGGAAATATCTTGCCAAACAATCCCTGAAAGTCACCACCGGGACACTGAGACAGCTGAGTTCTACACACCCAAGGTCCCCTCAATCGCCCTTTCATGGCCACACTCACTTTCCACTCACCCCACCCTCTTTAGCCCCCAGGAACCACTGATCTGTCCTTCATTTCTCTAATTTTGTCATTCCAAGAATGTTGCATAAGTGGATTTATGCACTACATGACCTCTTGCAAATAGCTTTTTTTACTCAGCATAATTCACTGGAGATCCATGCAGGTTGTTGCATGTAACAGAATTTGTTCCTTTTTCATCCTGAGCAGTAACACATGTTCTGTAGGTACCACCATCTGTTGATTATTCACCCATTTAAGAACAGACTGGTCGTTTCCAGTTTGAGGCTATACTGAATAAAGCTGCTATCCATGTATCCGTTTTTATGTCAACATAAGTCATTTTTTCTGTGGAATAAATGTCTGAGTACAATTGTCAGTTGTATATGATGGTTGCATATTTATTGTTTGTAAAACCTGCCATATTGTTTTCTAAAGTTGTTGTACCACTTACATTTCCACCTACTGTGATCCAGTTTCTCCAAATCCTCACCAGTAATCAGTGATGATGTTATTTATTATTTCAGTCATTCTGAATGGTGTGTTTTGCTATCTCATTGTGGTTTCAATTTGCATTTCCTAAACATCTAATAGATATTCCCGTGTATGTAACTCTTCTTTCTCTGCATGCTTTCAGTATAATTTCCTTTTCACTAGATTTATCAGTTTGATTACAATATGTTTTAGGGTATATCTGTTTGGTATTATTTTGTTGTGACTCTTTGAGCCTCTTGGATCTTTCCCAGATCTTTGGATTCTTTCCCAGATTAGGGGGATTCTAAACTATTATTTCTTTAAATAAAATTTCAGTGGCTTTCCTCTCAGATCTCCTTCTGGGATATAGATCTTGTTTCTCCTCAAGTTGTCCTGAAGAGTTCTTACACTATTTTCATTCTTTTTGATTGTTTTTCTCTTTGCTAGTATTTGTGTCTTTTCCACCACCATGCATTCAGTCTTGCTGATCCTGTCAGCAACTTGTGTTTACCTGGTATTGAGGCCTCTATTTTATTTTTTAGTTTGGTTATGGTGTACATTAATTCTATTAATTCAGTTTGAAACATTCTCATGTTTTCTCTGTCCTTGTAGCCCTGATTTTGTTCATCCATTCTTTTTCTTTTGTCAACAAACATAGTTATTTTTGTTACCTTGACCTCCTCTTTAAGCAAGTTACACAGTTCTGCTGGACTGACACTTCTCTCAGGGTTTTTAGGTTCCATAATTTGTGGTATGTTCCTCTGATTCCTCCTTTTTGGTTTTTATGGGTTGAGATAAGGAGCTTTCTTTCCTTGTTCTGGCCAGCCTTATATTATACTTACACGTTGCAGGATATGATGCTAGATCCTTTCCCAGGGTCCTTGGGGTCTATTGCTTCATGGACTGCTGCTGCTGCGCCTGTTTAAACTCCCATAGCTCTAGTTCTGGAATGGATAGAAGATAGGACCCAGGGGCGGCAAGGTATTAGGAGGTTTCTACTAGTGATTATCTAAAGATCAAGCTTTCTCAAGTACTGCAGCTGCCTGAGTTGGGGGTGGGTGTATGGGAGGGGGTTGTTGGTGGGAGATCTATAATGACTCCTTACATAGGTCAGTTCCTCAGTCAAAGCATCTCAACTTCTCCACTGTGGTTTAGTTCTTGCTTGAGGGTCCTGGGAATCATAGTTTCATTTTGCTTTTACCCACATGTGCAATAGCAGCAGGTTAAACTGGGAGATGCTAATTACCAGTGTGGGTGGGCCACTGTCCCAATTCTGACTCAGGTGAGTGAGGAGTGTGTGTTCGTTGAGGTTTACATGTGCCTTCCACAAAAGACTGCCTCCCCTGCACACTTCTCTCAATAGTTGTGGCACCATGAGGGGCTGTGGTTGGTACAGACCCTTAAGACAGAGTCTTGCACTTGGCACTTGCACCTGTTTCCAGGTATATTGAACTCTGTATTAGACTTTGGCCCTGTGTTGGACTGAGGCAGGTGTACTGTGTAACATCCGCCAGCTACAGAGGAGATGCCTTTTTGTATGGAGTTATAGGTGAGCCCATCTCACTTTTCCCACCAATTCAGATTCCAGCTATTCATGCCTGGAACATCATGTTATCTTGTTGATGTCTGCATGCGCTGTGGTGATAGTCTCTGCTTCGTTCCGATACTCGTAATTTATGTATTTTTATTTTGCCTTGTCTGTCTTTAGATTTGTCCATTTTATTAATCTTTGCAAAGAGCTCGTTCTTTTTATCTTTACCTCTATTGTTTTTCTCTTTTCAAAGTCATTAATTATTTTCTTTGTTATTTATATCTTTTACATTTTGTATTCCCCTTGGGTAACCCACCACCAATTCACCCGTGATCCATCTCCGTGGTCCCTTGTGTCCTTTTCTACTCCATTTTGTGCCCTTATCCTCCCCCTCCCTCACTGAGTGTCTCTCTCTTGTTTGGTTTCCCTATATTCCTGTTATAAGTGAAACCATTCGATATTTTTCTCTTTTTTTCCGGCTTATTTCACTGAGCATGATCCTTTCTAGTTCCACCCATGTCACTGCAAATTGCATGTGTTTGTCTTTTTTGAATGCTGAATAGTATTCCATTTTGTATATGTACCACATCTTCTTGATCCAATCTATTTTTGGACATCTGGGTTGTTTCCATAACTTAGCTATTGTAAACAGCGCTGCAATGAACACACGAGTGCATGTATCCTTTTGGATTAGTGTTTTTGTGTCCTTTGGGTAGTTTCCCAAAAGTGGTATTGCCGGGTGGTATGGAAGCCCCATTTTTAGCAGTTTGAGGAATCGCCATATAGCTTTCCATAGAGGTTGGACCAGTTTGCATTCCCACCAGCAGTGTAGAAGAGTTCCTTTTTTTCCACATCCTTTCCAGCATTTGTTGTTGCCTGTATTTTTAGTGTGTGCCATTCTCACATGTGTGAGGTGGTATATCATTGTGGTTTTTAGTTGCATTTCCATGATTATAAGTGATGTCGAACATTTTTTCATGCACCTTTTGGTCATCGGCTTTTCTTCTTTGAAGAAGTGTCTTTTTAGCTCTTCTGCCCATTTTTTTAAAAAAATATATATATTTTTATTGTTATTTATGTCTTTTACATTTTGTATTCCCCTTGGGTAGCCCACCACCAATTCACCCGTGATCCATCTCCATGGTCCCTTGTGTTCTTTTCTATTCCATTTTGTGCCCTTTTCCTCCCCTCCCCCAACCTTCACCCCCCCAACCGGTGAGTGTCCTATTTGGTTTCCTTATAGTCCTGTTATAAGTGAAACCATTCGATATTTTTCTCTTTCTTTCTGGCTTATTTCACTGAGTATGATCCCCTTTAATTCCATTCATTTGGAATTCCATTCCAAACAAATTGCATGTGTTTATCTTCTTTGAATGCTGAATAGTATTCCATTGTGTATATGTACATTTTTTTGACTGGATTGTTGGCTTTGTTTTTGTTGAGTTGTGTGAGCTCCTTATAGATTTTTGTTAATCAGTCCTTTGTCGGTTGTATTGTGCGCAAAGATTTTCTCCCAGTTAGTAGGGTGTCTGTTTATTTTGATTAACGTCTGTTTTGCTGGGCAGAAGCTTTTTAGTTTGGTGTAGTCCCAGCTGTTTATCTTTTCCTTCACTTCCTTAGCATTTGGGGATGTGTCTTTAAAGATTTTGCTAAGATGTATGTCATGTAGAGTTTTGCCTATTTTTTCTTCTATAAATTTTATGGTTTCAGATCTTACATCGAGGTCTTCTATTCATTTTGAGTTGGTTTTTGTGCATGGTGTGAGGTAGTAGTCCAGCTTCATTTTTTTGCATGTAACAGTCCAGTTTTCCCAGCACCATTTATTGAACAAGCTAACCTTGTTCCATTGCATATTCTTTGCTCCTTTGTCAAAGACTAGTTGTCCATAGATATGTGGATTTATTTCTGGATTTTCTATTCGATTCCATTGGTCAATGCATCTGTTTTTGCTCCAGTACCATGCTGTTTTAATTATTATGGCTTTGTAGTAAAGTTTGAAGTCGGGGAGTGTAATCCCTCCATTTTCTTTCTTTTTAGCCAGGAGAGCTTTAGCTATTTGAGGTTTTTTGTGGTTCCATATCAATTTCATCAATGTTTGTTCCATTTCTTTGAAGTATGTCACTGAGATTTTTATCAGAATAGCATTGAATCTGTAAATTGCTTTTGGTAGGATGTTAACTCTTCCAATCCATGAGCAGGGGATGTCTTTCCATTTTTTTGTGTCCTCCTCTATTTCTCTTAATAGTGTCTTATAGTTTTCTTTGTATAAGTCCTTTACCTCTTTTGTTAGGTTTATTCCCAGGTATTTGATTTTTTTTGGTTTCAATTTTGAAGGGGTTGGTTCTCTTAATTTCTTCTTCTTCAGACTGAGTGTTTGCATATAGGAAGGCTATTGATTTTTGTGCATTGATTTTGTATCCTGCTACTTTACTGAACTGGTCTATAATTTTGAGTAATTTTTCTATAGTTTTTAGTATTCTCTATGTATATTATCATATCACCTGTAAATAGTGACAGTTTGATTTCTTCTTTCCCTATTTTGATTCCTTGTATGTCTTTCTCTTGTCTTATTGCTCTGACCAGGACTTCCAGCATTATATTAAAAAGCAATAGTGAAAGTGGACATTCTTGCCTTGTTCCTGATCTTAGGGGAAGGGTTTTCAGCTTCTCACCGTTGAGGGTAATATTGGCTGTGGGTTTGTCATATATGGCTTTTATTATGTTAAGGTATGTTCCTTCTATTCCAAGGATTTCAAGGGCCTTTATCATACATGGATGTTGCACTTTGACAAATTCTTTCTCAGCATCTATTGATATGATCATAAGGTTTTTATTTTTCTTTTTGTTAATGTGTTGGATTACGTTAATTGATTTTCGGATGTTGAACCGTCCCTGTGTCCCTAGAATAAATCCCACTTGATCGTGGGATGCATTGTTGGATCCTGTTGGTTAAGATTTTGTTGAAAATTTTTGCATCAGTGTTCATTAAAGAGATTGGTCTGTAGTTTTCTTTTTTTGTTCTGTCTTTGTTTGGTTTTGGTATTAGTGTAATGTTGGCCTCATAGAACGTGTTTGGTAGTATTCCTTCCTTCTCAGTTTTTTGAAAGAGTTTGTGTAAGATAGGGACTAGTTCATTTTTAAACGTTTGGTAGATTTTGTTTATGAAACCATCTGGCCCTGGGATTTTGTTTTGGGGGAGGGTTTTGACTACTGTTTCAATTTTTCTGCTTGTGATTCACTTGTCTAGGTGTTCTATATCTTCTTTATCTAGTTTTGAGTGATTGTATGGTTCTAGGAATTTTTCCATTTCCTCTAAGTTTTTGAACTTTTTTCCATATAGCTGTTGATAATAATCTCTGATTATTCTTTTGATTTCTGCTGTGTCTGTTGTAATTTCTTCGCTTTCATTTATGATCCTATCTATTTGTGTTTTCTCCCTTTCTTCTTTGTAAGCCTGACTAGAGGTTTGTCTGTTTTGTTTATTTTTTCAAAGAACCATCTTTTGGTTTCGCTGATCTTCTGGATTGTTTTTTTGATTTCCATTTCATTTATTTCTTTGAGTACTCTTTCAGTCCCTTCCTCTTTCTCCTCTCCTTTTGGGACTCCATGTCACAAATACAATGTCTTTTTTTTTTAATAGCCCCAAAAATCACTGAGGCTTATGTTATTTTCTCTCTGTTCTTCAGACTGGGTAATTTTTATTTCATTATCCACCTTACAATTCTTTCTCTCTCTTTATTCTGTCATTGTGCATTTCTACTGTGCTTTTTGGTTCCTATTATTGTGGGTTTTAGTTCTAACATTTCTATTTGGTTCAAATTTACATTTTCTATCTTTTGCTAATGCTTTCTATTTTTTATTTATTTCAATAATTACTTGTTGAAACATTTTTGGTAGGTATTTTAAAATCTTTGTCAGTTAATTCTAGCCCCTCTGTCATCTCGGTGTTGGCATCTGTTGATTATCTTTCTATTTATGGGAGGTCTTCCTGGTTCTTGATATGATGCGTGGGTTTCTATTGAAATTTAGACAGTTTTGTGTCATGTTAAGAGACTCTGGGTCTTGATTAAACCATCTGTTGTAGCTGGCTTCCTCTTAGACTTATGTGGCAGGAGCAAGGGTGCCACCTTATTACTACCAGGTGGTGGTAGATGTCCAAATTCCCACTCAGTCTTTTTTTGACACTGAAATGGAAGCTCCTTTTCATTGCTGGTTGGAGAATGGAAATCTATTTCTCCAAGTTGTCTCCTTTAACACCACCTGGGGTGAAGAGGCTAGTTACCAGCTAATGATGAGAAAGTCCAGGTTCCCTACTTCACCACCCTTGACACCACCCAGGTAGAGTATTAGAGCCTATGAATGTGGGTGTCTAGGCTCTCTTTTCAGTCTTTTCCGGCCAAAGCTCTTTTTCTGTGCTGTCTGACTGGAATAGAGCAGTTATTATCTAAACATTTTCTTCGTTCTAAGCTTCTTCCCCTCCTCCCCACCCCACTTGCTTTAGCTCAGAGGCACAGGCTTTTGTTGGGGATATTGTCATCTGTGTTTATGCTATTTCTGGACTGCTGGACTCTTTAGTTCTTTGGATGAGATAATGAGGCAAAGTAAAATCCAGGGAACTCATCACTGTATCATTTCTTCAGTCCCAAGAACCTTACTGGTCTGTCTTTCCTTTCCAGTTTCTAGAGTCTTCTTATGTTTGTTTTGTGCATAATCCAGGGATTCTTAGCTGTGCTTATTAGGAGGAATAGGGAAAAACATGTCTACTCCATCTTCCAGAAGTAGAAATATATCAATTTTTTAAAATGCTCTTAGGTGAGTCTAATGTACAGTGAGTGCTGAGAATCATTAGACCACTGAGTAAGCAATGACTTGGCCAGATCACACCAGCTTTGGGCTGTCTTTGAGACATAAAGGTGACTATTGTCCCCATAAAAGAACATGATACTGTCCCTTTGATTCCATGTAAAGCAGGATTACCCAGCTAAGGGTAGCCAGTAACAAATGCTTTGGGCCTGGTAAAAATGGTCTGGAGGAAAGTACTCTAACAGTTAATATTTCTGTTACTTTCCACAGGGAAGATATCGCTATTGGGATTAGGTACATGGAGAGGCTTCTCAGGTGTCTGGCAAAGTCCTGCATTTTGTGTGTGTGTGTTTCTGCATCTATTTTATTTTATAATCATTTTCAAAAATAATCTTTATTGGTGTTGAGCTTCTGTGGATTGCCAGTTGTCACAGCTGACTGTGGCCCTTCGTTTCCACAGGTCTCAGTCCCACGGAGCTGCCATTTGATTGCCTGGAGAAGACCAGCCGGATGCTCAGCTCCACATACAACTCTGAGAAGGCCATAGTGAAAACATGGCGCCACCTCGCTGAGAGCTTCGGCTTGAAGAGGGATGAGATCGGGGGTATGACAGACGGCATGCAGCTCTTCGACCGCATCAGCACAGCCGGCTACAGCATTCCAGAACTGCTCACCAGACTGGTGCAGATAGAGCGGCTGGATGCCGTGGAGTCCTTGTGTGCGGACATACTGGAGTGGGCTGGGGCCGTGCCGCCGGCCTCCCAACCAGCCACAGCGTCTTGAGGAGTGTACTGGTGAACTGGTCTCCTGGGACACGCCGAGGACCTACTGACAGCAGCCTGGAGCTGCGAGTCACACCAACAGACTGCGGAGAGCCTGCTGAGAACAAAGGCCTTTCCTGCGGTGTCGCCAGGGAGCCTTAGCTGTTCCAGGGACTAAGAGGAAATAAGGCCTGTTTTCTGATCTAACCATAGATAGCAGATTAAAACTGAGATATTCTCAGTTACCCACTTTACCTCACTAGGCAGAATGAATATTTATTCAGAGCCAGTCAGCCACAAACTCATTGAAGGGACTTGTTGGCTTCTCACATGAACTGGGATGTGGGGAAGCGGGAAATGAAGAACCTTGCCCTTATCCTACAGGAGTTGGCAAGTCAGTCAGTGAGGGACAGAAGACATGTCTTTATTGACATTTCTCAAGCAATCTGAGGGAAGGCTAAGAAAATGTAATAAATGTTCTGAGAGAGGAAGGTGGGGTTCCCACTGGGGTGATGAAGGAGAGTACCCTCATGAAGAGAGCAGTTTGGTGAAACAACTACAAAAGGCAGACACCTCACTCTGCATATTGTTTCAGGTTCAGTACAAGTCTGTTAATAGCGGTCAGTGACTTCCTTAGGATAACTGTGCTTATGCTGTGGTTACTGTATCCCTCCAGCCTTCCAGTCACTGATGGAAGTGCTCCTTCCAGATTTTGCTCTGTCACAGATACGCAAGGGATGTGTGTCCTATCAAGGAGGCTGTGTGGTAGGGATCCTCTTTTAAGTCTTAGACTTGGGAACCCAGGGGTTTTATGTAACACATGAATTGCCTTCTGATCTCATCTTTAGTTGGATTTGACCTTTTTAGTGGAGTGATGCTCAAGGACACAAGCAACTTCCATTATCTGTCAAGGTGTTTCTGTTGCAAATAGAATTGAGAGGTCAACTCTACTTAGAAAGGGAAATGATGACTAAATTTTTAGAATGTCTGAAATGTGGGCATGAACCTCAAGGTGTAGGACTGTCACTGCATCTTCTGAGCCAGTCGGTGCATGTGGACCCTGCAGAGCCGAGAGGACTGAGCTTGGGATTCTGGGACCCTGTTCTCACTGTCCCTTTTTGGGCCATTTTCTTCTCTCTCCCTAGGCCCCAGTTTCTCTTCTGCAAATGAGAGATTATCCTGTGATTCTAGTCAGGAAAAGTAAAATTCAGGTGAGCAAAAGAGTGGTGCCATGGGAAATCCCAGGCCTTTTAGATTCTCCATAGAGCTGAAGACAATCAGTGAGTCATCAAGTAAACTGGGAATAGAGGCAGGAAAACTCAGATTTGGGGGATTTCACTGTAAATGCAGTGATTTGGCATACCTTTAGAGATAAAGTTAATGAACTAGTGCTGTTCTTGGCAAATTCTATTACCACACCTGCAGCTGCCAGAGCTGGGGCGTCAGGGCAGTGCTCACTGTGGGAGGCTAATTGAGAGTTCATGCTGTGCTCCCTAATGACAGGTCTGCTTGTGGCTGTGACTCAATTAAAACCAGTCTCTGACTTACAAAGTGATGCTTTTAAAACTGCAAGTTGCATGACTGAGCAAATGCTTTGGGGAGGGAATCAGTCATATGTTTAAAGACAACAAGCAATTTCCCACCAATGAATGTAGAACATACTGTGATAGGATCATAGTTAGGTCCTGAACATTTAATATCATCATTTATTGTGTGTTTGCTGCTGTTTTTCAGAACTTACTTGGTATATTCTGCAAACTAAATCCTCCAAGATAAACCTTAATTATCCTTTTAATTCCTTTTTAAGATGCTCTGATGCCCCTTTCCCCTGCATTGCAATAATGATGATACGAGTCTCCCCTATAATTAGGTTGCAGATGTCACCTGAGATGGGCATGAGTTCCAGGACAGCAGCTTGCAGCTCTCTGAGAGCATTTTCAGTGAAGGAGCAAAGGGGACTCTTCTGGGGGTTCTGCCTCACATCACACTGTTGGGAACCTGGAGTCAGTCCACCAACTTCACACTAGGTTCCAGCAACTCTCTACCTGCTGTGTCACAACTCTCTACCTTACTGAGTTACACATCCCTTTGTCTTTTACTTATTTGGTTTTTTTAATTTATTTTTTTTTTGTCATTTACTTATTTGGAAGCGTTACTCTGATGAGCTTTAGCCAACATTATGGAATTCAATCAATGAGACCTAAAGATTATTGCTGACCCAAAGCTAGGACCATCCTCTCTCTTTGTTGTTTTGCTACACCTAAACACATTTAGAAAACACCCAGGCTAGAGCTGTGACCCCCCCACCCCCACCCCATGAAATGTTAATTGTCAATACTTTTGTCTAATTCTGTATATATAACTTATTATATTTTACAATTTCAATGAATAAATGAAAAGGACATCTACAAACTGCTACAACATGGGCTCTTGTGTGTGTGTGTATACAGAGGTGGTGCAGATAAGTTAGAAGGGTTTGATTGATCTGTTCTTAATTATTACACTGTGTAGGATGAGGTATGAATTAGGACCAGCCAGATAAGAATTGCTTAAAATGCTATCCACTCAGCAGAAACAAACATTACAATGATATGCAAAAACCACCCACTGCAGGTAATGGTTGCAGAGGCTGTTAGAGGGAGGCGAAAAGAACCTGAGTTACTCCACGTTCCTTACACTCCACCCCCTCAAGGTTTTTTTGCTGTACAACCTCTGTGTCATTCTTCTTTGAGGTTCCCATGTCAAGGAGTCTGTATCCATAACCCACAAAAGCAATACAAGCTGCATCAGAATGCAACTAACAGGCAGACTCTAAATAGGCCACAAAAATCAACACAAATTTTCCCTTTGGCATTTCCCTCTGATCTGCCACCCCAGAGTGGGTAACATGCACCCATGAGGGCCATTGCCCAGTTACCCAAGGTGTTATTTGTAGGTCAGCCTCAAGGCCACATCCCCAAGGGGCTATCAGGGTCTCCCAATGTATGTGGGGAGTCTTAGCTGTCCAAAGCCATACCTAGTCCACACTTTGTCCTCAGTCCAATCTGGTAGGGGCTGGCAATAAAATGTTGCTCTGCTGCCCAAACCCAGGCTTAAGCAAGACGTCTGAAGTCTGTATTTGCAGCTGGATGGGAGCAGCGGTGCAATGAGCAAGGCCGCCACAGGAGCCAGACCGCCTTTCCTGCTCCTCTGCTTTAGTGTCCGCAGCACGTCCCACATGAGCAGCTCCACCCAGCCAACATGGGAGAAGGGCCTTGGCTCTCAGTCCTTGCTTCAGCAGGCCACTGTAGTGCTCTGTGATCCCTGCAGCCTTGGGATTGTAGGACACATGGAATTTCCACTCAACACCCATGTCCTTGGCCCACAGCTGCACTGGACTCAGGATCTCTTGCAACTTCACGCATAAGGGGCTAATAAACAGAGTGCTGTGCTGTTGCAGGTATGCCCCCCACTTTGCCAAAGTGAGCATCTGCAGGCTTTGTTGCCCAATCCCATACCCATCTGCTATCAGGTAGGCAGTCCACACCAGGACAGGAGCTGTGGCGGTTATGCTTTCAGTACCTGGTAAAGTCGCACACACCGCAGCTGCTTTTCAAGCAAGGACTACCTAGACCCAACCCTTTCCAGAGTTGGGGCCAGAACCCCATGGGCTGTCGTAGTCACTCTGATTTCTGTCAGAGTCACCACCAAACCCTTCCTGAGTGACATGCACCTCTAGCTTACAGGGTCAGGGTGGGTCAAAGACCTGCAAGGCCTGAGCGGCCTTTATAGTCCATTTGGCTGCAGCAAATACTGCATCTACTTCAGCAGATCAATCCCATCTGGCCCCTTTATGTATCAACACACACAGGGGCCGTAGGAGCTGGGCAATGTGAGGTATAAATACCCTCCAGCAACCCAGCAGGACCAGAAAGGCTTACAACTGCTTCACTGTGGTTGGAGTGGGGTAAGTTTGCACCTTGTCTATAACAGTATCAGGGATAACTTTCTCTTATCCAACCAAACAGCCCCCAAGAACTTGACAATCCAGGCCCCTGCAGTTTGCTTCCATTGATTGCCCAGCCACCTGTTTTCAGGTGCATCAATAGGAGAGGTACCGCCTTTATCAAAACTGCAAGAGAGTCACTGGTCAACAAGATGTCATCAGTGTAACGGTACAAATGCACCGAGGCCGGCCCTCCCACCAGGCCAAATCAGCTGCCACCAGCCGTGGCACAGAGGAGGGCTGTGCAGGTGTCCCTGCGGAAGCACAGTGAATATTCACCCCCTGCCTTCCCACATGCTCTTGACTTCCTGGGGCCTCAGCAACAGAAAAGGAAGCGTCAGCCAGATCAGCTACAAAGTGATATGGGCCCAGCTTATGACTCAGAGGACACATCATGTCTGCCAGTGCAGGCGCTGCTGCATGCAAGGGGGAACCACTTTATTCAACTCACGGTAATCTACCACCATATGCCAAGAGCATCAGGCTTCTTCATCTGCCACACAGGCAAATTGTAGGGGCTATGGGCAGCACGCACAATGCCTACTTTCTCCAGGTCTGCTGTTGTGCCGTAATCTCTTTGTGGCCACGTGGCAACCGATACTGTTTAGTATTGGTCACTCGCCAGGGGACTGGCAGCTGCCTGGGCAGATGCGCAGCATGCCCCTGCACCACTGCCTTCACCACACGCACCCTAAGGTGAAACTCTGGCTGTGGGCTGCAGCCACAAGCCTTGCAGCACATTCACCCCCCAGTATGTACTCCAGGATGAAAAACATACACTTTGTACTCCTTTGAGGGTAATCGCCCAATCCCCAGGGTTTGCGCTCTCACTGCTACCACTTTGACCCAAAACCAAAACCCTTTGACATTGGTTGGGGACCAGTGGTTAACAAAAGTTTAGATAAACATACTTCCTTCCTCCTAATTTTTCTAAGTTTTCTCCTTATCCTCCAACCCTGAGAAACTGATTCTGTAAAAAAAAAAAAACTCTCACTAAACAAAAAGGCCAGGCTCTGCCTTCTCGGCAGCGTCCTGCCATAACAGTTTGCTCCATGACTCTCGTGTATCAGTGTGGTGCTGCCCGATGCAACAGGAGTGGACCTCTCACCCTCTTAAAATTGTCTCCATAACTCTAGCAAGTGTGCATCGGGCTGTGCCTCTATTTTGGCTTGATCTACACCTGCTCCTAGTAGATCCACCCATATCTGGGCACGGCTGACATTAATGAGTTTGCTTGCCTTTTTGGGCATACTTTTCAGTTGTCTAACTACCCATATTCCCTCTGAAAGCACCAGATCTCAGCCTCACCCAAGCTGGTACCATTGTGGTGATGGCATTTATTTGGTGTCCCCCATAAGGGTGCTAGAATTGCCATAAGGGATCCAAATGAGGATGTAAGGATATTTGGCAATACCAAATCCCTCAACACTGCAGTGAAGTGCTCATCATCAGGGCCATGTGTGTGTACATTGAACATGGCCTGCTGCATTCCCAGTTCACAAAGTACCTGCACAAGCTCAGCGTAGACTTGCCATTTACTCACAGTCTCTGGCACATCTGTTCGCAAAAGCCCATAGTGTTTGCAAAGCAGCCATTACCCAGTCCAACAGAGTGATCACCCTGGCCTTACCACCAGCTGTTCAGCAGCTTCTGTCACAATGACGGCTATGGGGTCACCGAGCCCAGATTCTCCATCTCCTGTGCTGTGCCAAGTGATCCCATGCACACCCAGGTCCCACAAACACAGCAGCCAGGCTGCCAAGGGTCTCCCAGTTTCTGTGGAACTGTTTACCCAAGCCCACCAGTTCCACTGGGTGAATGGGCAATAGATGGAGAATTCGGTCATCTGTGGCGGCCCAACAGTTTGACCCCTCCAGGGCCATGGGCGACCGTTGCTTCACCTTCTGGATCACCACCAGAGCCAGAGCAAGGGGCCAGCCTTCCCTTCCTCTCCAGAGGAGGGAACTGGCACCTCTGGAGTGGCAGGTCAGTCTCCCTGGGGCTCCCCCCGAGTCCTCAAGCATTCTCGCAGTGACTGCATCTCATCCCGCAGCGGCCAGACCTTGGCTTCCTCTCTCAGCACAGACTCTCGCAGAGGTGTGAGAAACACCCGTTTCAGCCCGGGCCGCATCACGGGCACTATGCCAGTCCAAGGTCTCCCTACTGTGCACAGGGCCTGCTCCACCTAAAACAGGGATCCCTCTATGTTTGGCCATTCATGGGGAGGTGCCCACAGAGAGAGGAGGCTGTCCACCAAGTACCACCTTCTCATGCCTGGCCACCCCTCAATCCCCTCCAAGGTCTCATCGAATCACCCTGCTGTCTATACCACTTGTTGTGCGACCATCCCAAGCTTAGCAGGTTCACTGTTGATTCAGGCAAATGGAAAAAGACTCTTGGAGCCTCAGGTATTTCTGACATGCCTTTAATGCTGAAGGAGGGGACCAGATACACAGGTAGGCCTGCAGGCAGGCAGGCAGACAGCAAGCAAGTCTCCTAGTCCCCATGATCTCTGTCATCTCTGCCCGGGTATCTGTATTTACAGGTGTGTGTGCCCCAGGCTCATGCTCCTAAGCACTTTTTTACAATAACATGGTATTGTGTGTGGGTAATAAAACCTAGAGGAAAAAAAAGGCTGCAGGTCGTGGCTGCAGAGCCTGGCGGTGGGAGGTGAAAAGAGCCTGAGTTACTCCATGTTCCTGACACGAAGCATGCCTCATCTTGGTTGTGACAGAGAGCAAATGTGAGCAGAAGCAGAAAGTTTCTTCAGGCCTATGCGCAGAACCAGCACACTGTCCTGTCCAGCCCATTCTATTGCTCACAGAAGTCCTAGAGTGAAGGTCAGGCAGGAGAACCCCACCCATCTGTAGGAAGAACTGTGTTGAGAATGTAAAACAAAAAATAGGGCAGATAATGCAAACATCTAGAAGTACTTCATGTGACTGCTGTAACAAATTGTCATAAACCTAGTGGTTTGAAGTAACACAAATTTATGAGCTTACAATTCTGGAGGTCAGAAGTCCTAAAATCAAAGTTTCAGCAGGTTTCTGTTACTTGTGAAGCCCTTCAAGAGAATCTGTTTCCTTGCCTCTTCTAACTTCCAGAGTCTGCTTGTTTCCTTGGCTCCTTCCAAGCCAACAGAGTCTATTTTAAGGTGTAGATAAAATAGGAAATAAGCACCATCTGCCCGCCTGCTCGGGACTGTGAGAGAAAGGAGATGAGTTGGCATGAAGGTGTGAGCAATAAGGCTTCAGAGAAGTTTCTTGCCCCTTTGACAGACGTCCACAGCTGTCCTCCTCCTCTGTCCTAGGGCTCACGGGGAATGTGGCCGTCCCATGAGCCCACTAGTTTGAATCAGAGGACATCTTTTTGTTCTGGGCTTTGTTCAGACTTCTTAAAAAATTTCTAGTTTACTTTGGCATAAGGATGGCTTTAGAAGTTAAAATAAGTTATCAATTTTGTGTAGAACCACCATCTACGCTGGATTTTATTGTTTGATTCAATGCATTGGGGCTCTTCAAATGCATCTTGTATTTTGTAGTTAAAAAATAATGTCTTGCTATAATTTCCCATGTGGGTTGGAGTATTTTATGAACCAAGGAAATCTGGAACTAGTGCAAACATTGCGTGCATCAAAAAGCTGCTACCTTTGAGGTTTGGAAATGTCTTTCTTAGCTACATGTCAGGTGCCATACCTTGTAAGGAGTTGAAGTTTTCTAGTATTTCATTAAAAAAAAAAAAACAGTAGAGAAAGAATCAGAAGGTAAAAATGAAAAGAGAAGGTTGAAAACCATTTTCCTGAGAGTCAACCTGAGTCCCCTTGTGGCTCCAGTTAAACAAGATTATTCATAGTCTTTTCTTTCTTTGGCTCCAATGCTGACCAGCATCACTTACACAGAAGAACTACTTCACTTAGGGAAAATGTTCCTATTCTCCCTGCTGGTACTCTGTTAAAGAGAGTTTACATAATTTCTCTGTGCTTGAGTTTTCTTACCTTGAAATGGGCATAATAGTACATTGCTCTTAGAATTATTGTGAGAAATAAGTCAATAAGTATAAAATACTCCATATGCACATAAGTTTCAATAAATGTTAGCTCTCATAACATTTTCTAATTTCGAAGGACATGGGAATTAACTGCAAAAATTAATTTAATTAATTAAATTAACTGCAAAAAAATTCTAACTGGAATTCAGGTGGGAAAGTTGATGATAACTGCTAGGAAAAGTATCAGTGTAGGAAAGAAAAGAGAAAGTCAGTCTAACCCAAGAAATGCCCTGAACAGAAACCAGCCATGTAAGCCCATGCACATGGAAAAGCCCAATCTTTCTATCCCACAGAGACTCTGCAGGAAGAGAGGAGAGAAACCAGCACCTCACTTTACTGAATGAACATGTGTGGTCTCAGGGTTACTCTGTCCTGCGGTCTGGCTTCAGCCCTGGATGGACTGGTTTTTAAAACGATCTGCCTGAACATCACAGATAACTAATGGTAAATGATGTTGATATCTAAGAACAAAGCAAACATCTGTCAACTCATCTTCTATTCAAAATTTAACATGTACTACAGATAAAAGAAAATATTTCAAAACTACAGTACATCAAAAAACAAAGACTGCATTACATCTTTGAGTTCGAGTAAAAGATGCCTGAAGGTCTTTATTCGGTAAACACTTCAGTAAACACTCAGTAAACACTATCATAGAGTCATTACCTCTGTTGTTCCACTCTCTTTTGAATCACAGAGATTACTTTCAGCAACATGGCCTGGTCTCTGAAGATGAGAAGCCAAATTGCTGTCCCTTGCACAGGTTTTGGCCTCATCCATCCTGTTCCAACATCACCGCCCCAGAGCTCCCTCTTCAGAAAATTATCCAAAGTCCCCTTTGATGTTAGTAAGAGCTTTTAAAATGTAACCCCTCTCAAGTTCTGTGTGGCCTTGGACTCAATTATGGAGACTTGATCTCTATGAGAATTGCCTATGTGTTAAATATTCTTTAATTTCATCAGCCACACACGGTCCTTACTTAATGTCAAATGAAAGAGGACAAGGAATGGTTACACAATCATACATTCACACATACACACTAGTAGTAGTAGTTCATTGGGAAAGGGTGACTCCGATGAACCCCATTTATCAGATGTGATATGAAGTCACAGGAGACTTCAAAGATGATGATGCCCAAAGGGGAGAGCACACATTCAGGGGAGGAGGGCTGGGGGGCACTCTCCTTCCTTCAACTCACCTTCTGAGAGTACAATCACATAAGGTCTTTTGAGTTTTACTGGATAATTAGCTAATGTTATGGATCCCTCCTTTCGCTGAAGTGGAAAAGATATACCAAAGACAGGAAAGTGGCTTCCCAGTCTTCACCAGGTTACATGCTGTGGCTGTCAGCTTTTTTCTTCAGTCTCCCTTTGTTTCACCTGGGCCTCAGGACTGGAGGTCAAACTGCTGCTCCTTGACAGCTTTTAACCCCCTCCATCCTGTTCCAACACCACTGCCCTGGAGCTTCCCATTCGGCAAGAATACCGCTTGTTCTAGGAAGTTCTTAATCCTGACTGAAAACCTTTGTTTGTCTACCTTATTCCAAAGCTTTGACCTTCTCTTTTGGAATTCAGTTTTAAAGCCTGCGGATCTACAACTAATCCAAACTAAACTTACTTAATTCTCACAAAGTCTCTCCTTATAAAATCAAGCTCCCAGATACATAAGTGGATCCGTGGCTCAGTTATAACAGTTTCCTAGTAGGGGTGAGTCTTCCAAAGAGCTCATCTTCCAAGCACCAGGCTCACACAGACACCTCTCAATAACCACGGCATCCTAAATGCTGGTGATGTTTGTGGAAAGATATTTACTACACCAAGTTATTATACCAGGAACTTTAAACTCATGGCCTCTTAAAAGTAACAATTTATATGTAGCTGGATTCACAGTGACTATACAATACTGCCTGGGGTTATTTACTTAACACTTTTCACTTAAATTTTTCCATGCATCTAGATAGTTTTAGAACTTATTATGTTAATATTTGCACAAATCTTCCTCAACAGACCATTAGATATGTAACATGTTTCCGGAAAACTTTTCTATTATAAATACATTGTTAGAAACATTTTTAGCATATATTCCTTCTTCAAAATGATTTACTTATGCCTAAATTTCCAAGTCAAGAAGACTGGCTCACTTTAAAATATTTAATTAATGCATTTCAAGGACAAAATGGAGTTGATGGGAATTTATTTAAGGTAAATTACTATGGATATACTTAACTTATTAGCTGATAGGGTAAAGGTACATACAAAGCATTAGAACCATTAATTCAAAAATCCAAGTTAGAAAATCAAGTTTAATCTGCTTTTTACAAAACGTAGATACATTAAAAAGAAACTCTCCTAACTTGATATCAAAAAAAAGAAAGAAAACAAATAATTTCATTTAAAAATAGAGGATCTGAATAGACATTTTTACAAAGAAGATGGCTAACAGGTACATAAAAGACACTAAAGATCATTAAACATCAGGGACATGCAAATCAAAACCACAGTGAGATAGCACCTCACACTTGTTGGGTGGCTATTATCAAAAAGATCAGGAAAGAAAAACAAGTGTTGGTGAGGCTGAGGAGAATAGACTGTTGGTAGGAATGTATATTGGTACAGCCGCTATGGAATACAGCCTGGACTTCCCTCAAGAAATTAAAAATAGAATTCCCATATAATCCAGCAGTAATTCCACTTCTGGGTATTTATCCAAACGACATGAAAACACTAACTATAAAAGATACCTACACACCAAGTTCATTGGAGGCATTATTTACAATAGTGACATAGAAGCAATCTAAGTGTTCATTGACAAACAAATGGATAAGAAAAATGTGGGAGAGAGATAGAGAATGATGGAGAAGGAGGAGGTGAAGGAGGAGAAGAAAGGGAGCAGGAGGAGGAAAAAGGGAAGGAAGAAGCGAGAGGAAGAGCTAGCGGGAGTAAGGGCCGGAGGGAGGGGGGAGGAAGGGAAAGAGAGGAGGGAGGTGGGAGGGGGAGGGAGGGAGTGAAAAAGAGAGAGAAACATTTGGTGATAATAAAACGAAATCTGCCATTTGCAACAACACAGGTGTACCTTGAAGGCATTGTGCTAAGTCACATAGAGAAAGACAGATATCATATGATCTCACTTACATGTGGAATCTGAACAAACCAGCTCATAGAAACAGAACAGCCTAGTAGTCACCATGGGTAGAGAATCAAGGGTGAATGAAATGAGTGAGGGTGGTCAAAAGGCACAGACTTTGAGTCCTGGGGATGTATATACAGCGTGGTGACTGTAGTTTATAATACTGTATTGCATATTTGAAATTTGTTGAGAGATCTTAGATCTTAGAAGTTTTTATCACAAGGGAAAAAATTGTAACTATGTGTCCTAATAGATGTTAACTAGATTTACCGAGGTGATCATTTCACAATATATGAAAATATTGAATCATATTGTAGACTTGAAACTAATATGTTATATGTCAATTATATCTCAATTACAGAAAGATAATCTCAACAAAATTAAATGGATAAAGTTGAGTTAAAAAGCAAATATTGGAACCACAATGCAAAAGGATAACAAATTCTTAGATCTCACATAAGAAAATATTTATTACACTAAAACTAGAGATAAAGATGACTTCCCATATTCTGAAATCTAAATTTTATTAATATGTTTTTGTCACCGAAGTCCAAATGAAACTTTGAGTCCAGATTAGGGAGAAAGCAGGTGAAATACACGTGTGCCTTTTAGGGATGGTGGCAAGCTGCCTGCCCAAAGGAATTCCTGGAAATAGGAAAGCTGCTCAGCCAGGGAGGCCACAGGGAAGGAAGGAGGCAGGAGGTTAGACTGTGAGAAGGAAGGTAGGAAAAGTACCTAGTTGCCTTAGACATGGAAAGGAAAAAGTCAACATGAGCTTCAGAGCAAAACAATTATGACAACAGCTATCTCATAACAAAGTAGATATAAATTGCTGTTCAAAGAATAACTGGACACATGAAGTAGCACTCTTCAGGCATCTCTTTCACCCACAGCCCTGGAAGGGGGTGGGCTGACAGGACGGCGCACCATGGGGGGATGAGCTGGCCACCGCTGATGCTGTGCGGGCTTCCCTGTGCGCCAGCGGAGGAGTCTGTCAGGGCCCCAGGACAGTCAGGGCCAGGTAAGAAGAGTTTCATGAAAGGTCAGTCACCAATGTGTGAAGAGGGTGTTGAGCCACAAATGCACTCCCAGGCTGCCTGTTCCCACCTTTAGACACAAAGAAGTAGACCAGGGAGCAGTTTCCAGAACTCTGGCGGTGAGATGTGTCAAAAGGAGGCCACTTGAGATAGCCATGGCCTCTCACTGAGGATGTAAGCAGAGAAGCAGTGCTACAGGGAGAACTGTGGAAATAAATAGCCCACCCCAACCTCTCCCTTTCTCTGACCTGCTCCAGGGCTCTCCAGGGACCCTGCTGAGGAAGTCCATGCAGGTGTAAAGGTGGGTTGGGAGCAGGGCTTATGGTTCAAAGGGAGGTGACCCTCATGGAGCAGCAAGTCCAAGGGGAGGGGCAGGGTAGATGGACTCCTTGCACAAACTTCTTTGTTATATTCCTGATGCTGTTAAACACTAACGACTTCTGCTACACCTAGGGATAGATCAGCTGACTATGAAGTTGCTTCTGAGGTTCAGGATGAAAAGCCCTGCCATTGTGGCATGCTCCTCTATCCTAGGATTGTCCTGGCTAACCGCCTATAACAGAAGGCGGGCTCTACTGTAGAACTGGAGAGGTTGATTCTCCCAAGTGACAGGCAGTCTGGAGGAGGCAGTGCAGCCCTTCCAGAAGGGAGTTAGGCTCCCATTCTTTTTATTTCAGCTGAAGTAACATTAGTTTATAACAGTATATAATGTTAAGTTGTACAGTTTTTTTTAAGTCAACAGCTGTGTATATGACATTATGTCCACCACCAGACCTGGTTTCCATCCATCACCATTTTACCTGATTTACTAACCCCACGTGGTCCCATCCATGCTTATAACCACAATCTTCTTCTAATGATCTATATATTTTTGTTTTATTTAGTTTGTGCATTTGTTTTTGGTTTTTCACATGAGTGAAATCATCTAGTGTTTATCTTTCTCCATCTGACTCATTTCATTTAGAATATTATGCTCTAGTTCCATTCATGTTGTTGCAAAGTGGTAGGATTTCATCTTTTTCTTTCTTTTTTTTCAATGCATTTTTTCCTTTGTGTATATATATACCACATCTTCTTTACCCATTTATCTGTTGATGGGCATTTCAGTTGACTCCAACTCTTGGCTATTGTTAACAATGCTGCAATGAATATGGGAGTGCTTTTAGTGCAATAGGGGGATCATGTGGTATTTCCATTTTTCATTCTTTGAGAAATATCTGTACTGTTTTCCATAAGTTCTCATTATCTTTACGCATAAAGTGTAGCGGCCATGACCTAGGCAGGGCAGGGGCCCACTGGAAGCCCCGCCAGCCAACTGCCATGTCATTTCATACCGGAGTGACTCACACAGCCATCCTAGCACAAATTAAGCTAGAGTGTTGGATATTTTGACAAAGTAAATAACTGCCCTCAATAAATGCAGAATTTTGTGAGGGAGTTAGAAGGGAAAATGAGTTTAGACAAATGGCAGTATCTGCTGTGTTCACAAAAATATCCGTACTCTGAGTTGGTTACTCATCAGAAGTCCATCTCTACTTAAGCCTTTAATTAACAAAACATGATTGGGGTGAGGGAATCCTATATTGGACAAAAATAAATCACCCTCACTTAGAGCATTTCCCCCAAGCTAATAGGATGGTTATACATACAAAATGCAGTGTTTCAACCTTCTGATTTGTAGCGCTCACCTTTAATTATTACACTGGTAGAAAAACACATCCTGCTTGAGGACTTGTGAAGTTTTGTTCTTTTCATTATAGACAATACTTACAATGAGACTGAAAGCTTATTTGTTAAAAATACATGGAGCAATTTTTTAATGATAATTAAAAATTTTTGGTTTCCAAAACAATATAAACATCCATCAGTGTGTAATTTTCTCACATGCAACTTCATCTTCTGTACTCACGGAGGAGTGGGGTAACTACAGAGGGAAGCTGGAGGTTTACTCATCAGTAAACTATATCAGCTAAATAAAACCTGAGCATCTCTCAGCATTCACCCTCTAAGTTTTTTCTATGGCAGTATTTTCATTAGTTCCGAGGGAAGGCATTTCGGTGTGACTGTTCTCATTCTACGGACAGGGAAATTCCAAAAACCTCTTTGGAGAGGGAGTGGGGGTGGGGGTGGGGGCAGGAGCTGAAACACCTGGCGCCAAAGCAAACGTTCTTCAAATGAGAAAGTTTGGTTTGGCAGCGCCAAGCCATTCCTGTGTCTGCACCCAGGGGTGGCATGCCTGGGCTCAGGGCTGCCTGGTTTTTGAAAGGCAGAAAGGCCAAGTGGCCCCAGCTTGCAGATCTCCATCGTAGTTGCAGGCGAGTTCTCACCAGGAGAGGTCCGCTGCCCCCCCTCACCAAGTGGAGACCTACAACGACAGCTGTGGCGTGTTTACCTTGTTTCTCAGCCAAGAACATCACCTTGGATGGAACTGGCCTCCACTTTCTCATTTTTTCATTAAGTATTGCTTTACCACAGGTTCCTAATAAAGGGGCTTTCAACTACACCATCTGTGCCTTCCAGAATCAAAATGTGAAGGTCTCTTTTCCTCTCCTTCGCCTCAGCAGTATTCTTTCTTCTATTTTGCTTTTATCAGGCTTTTCAGAATAAAAAGATATTCTACATCGCGGGGGCTCATTTTTCTCACAAAGGCTGCTCTAATTCAAGTCAGGTTATGTATGAACTGCCTGTTCTGAGCCTTTCCTAATTACACCCTGAGCTCACATTATTATGTTTTCCTCTCTGTCCATCATTGTCTTCAACATTCCCAAAGGAAAGCGGGCATCCTGACCCCGCTAGACGGTCAAGGAGCATTAGGCTCAGATCACTAAGTGACTGGCACCCCATATTCAAGTGTGAAGCTGGTAAGTCAGTCAGGCCCTAGCAGTAAACCGGGGCACCATTACAGTGAGTGCTTGCAGAGAGCAATAGGGCCTAGGAACCAGGAGGGAAAATGGAGAAAGCCATCACCAGGCCCTAGAGCCAGAGGACTCTGCAGAGTGGCAGACTGGGAGGGCTCTAACTCTGGCCAGGCAGGGATACTCTCCACCTTAGGTCCCTAGGAGAGATCCAAAGGACTAAATGGCTTCCCACCCCCAGTGATGCTCCTTGTTGGCCACACAGCTCAGCCTCCCAGAACCAGGGAAACAGGAAGGATCTGGAGCAGCCAACAGAATAAGCCAGCACAGCCCGTGAGACAAAAACTGAATGCCCTGAATCCAATCTTGTTTTATGAAATCTAATTGCCCTGGAGAGAGCACTGGGTACAGGCCAGGCTGGGTGTGATGCAGACAGGGCCCAGCCCAGTGCCACTCACTGCTTTGTGACCTTGGGCAAGAGGTTAGACTTAACCTCACTAGATCTTCACCTCCTTGTCTATATGATAGAGATGGTCCAAGTATTTAACTCGACCATTGTATGAAAGGTTAAAAGAGGTAATACTGAAATAGGGGCATCAGGGCACAACTGCCGAGGCTCTGAGGCAAAAGCCACCAAAAAGCCCCCAAAGGCTAAAAGGCCAAATGCAACAAGGACAGCGCCTGATGAGAGGACAGGGCACTGTCTGTGGGTCTCACCCGCGCGCACAATTGCAGGAGACTTCAGGCTACAGGAACAACAAACATGGGGTTTATTTTACAAACGGGGGAAACAGAGAGCTCCCTGCATCCTCAAGTGGCGGCCCCCTCACCCAGAACGCATCGGGGATGGCAGCTCTTTGGGAGGTGCTGGGTTAGACCAACAAACAGGTCTCTGAGACAGCAGGCGCAGGCCTCTGGGGCTCCTCTCAGGCTACGTGAGAGACAGGACCAGAGGCCCAGTCTCTGCAGAGTCCTTCAGCTTCTCTTCCTGCTTTGAGGGCGGCTGCTGGATGCTTCTTTTCTTCTTTCTCCCTCAGAGGCCAGGAACAGACTTCTTTCTTCTCTCTTCAGAGTCTGGAACCGTCGTCTTTCTTCTCCTGGGGGCTGGTGTCCTTGTCGTCTTCTCCTTCTGTTCTTCTCTTTTCCCCCTTCTTTCAGGTCCCTCCAATCCTGGCTTATATCCTCTCTCAGTGTACCATCCACAAGTCTGATTGGACCATTTTCAATCCTGGAGCTGATTAGACCGACCCATCAGCTACTAGTACCTGATTGGTCCATTCAAAACAGCAGTTACTGGGCAGGAGCAACTGCCATAACTGACCTATGGTGAAGCAGCAGGCCTACCCATCAGCTCCTAGCACCTGACTGGTCCATTCAAAACGGCAGTTACTGGGCAGGAGCAACTGCCACAACTGCTCTGGAGCAGCAGGGTAAGAGGCCCCACCACTCCTGCAGGCTCCCACTGCTAAGGCAGCTTGGTTCCGGTAACAATACCTGCACTGGTTCAGTGCTGGACAACTGCTCACAGACACTGGGTATGGTAGTGACTGATCACACCTTCATCTCACATAAATTACAAAGAAGACTCTGAGATTTTTCCAGTTTGGTCTCACCTCAACTGGGTGTTACAGATTTGCCAAGAAATTTTTTTAGAGTGTTGTATTTAAAAAAAACTATAGAGGGGCCTCCCCTGTGGCGCAGCGGTTAGGCGCTGCACTGTGGAGCTGTTGGCAGCCGCGATGCAAGTTCGATGCCCAGCCAGGGAGACTCCCACATGGCGCGGCCCTTGCCCTCTCCTGCCTTGCCCGCTGCTCCCTTCGGCAGTGTGTTTCCGTTGATCTGCCTGTTCTGCTCCCCACTCTGTTTCTGGTGAACCCTCTCACCACCCCACACCTCTGGTCTGTACCCCAGCATTGTATGCATAAATAAATAAATCTTTTAAAAAAACTATTGACCTTGTGATACAAATTACTTGAGCAATTTTGTGGTTTTGAAAGCTCTACCATACCTGCCTCTCTATGTATACAGTCTTCAGACTTGGGAATCGAGGAGACAGTCCACACTAAAATATAGAGAAAAATAAGGAACTGAATTGAGAACTACTGAATTCATTAACAAGTTTTATCTTGATGGCACTATTTAAAGAAAGGACTCTTCCTTACCAAGCCCCAACCTCACACCCTCTCAGAACTCCATATATGTGCACAACTCCGTCTGCTATGGGGATAATGACATTCCTTCAAATTTTCACTGTTCAGTGACTAGCCAGGCCAATTTAGCACTTCAGTAATTTAGGGAATAAATGAGTTATGAGGGGATGGCATGAGAGAAAGAGGAGGCCTGAGAAGAGAAGAAAATGAAGAGGACATGTGGATTTCAGAAGGGTAAGGAGGATGCCGTGAGAAGGAAGGGGAATGGGAAGTGCATGGAAGGTTAAAGAAAGGTGTTTGGGAGACTTTATCTGTGCTGCCACATCAGATGGGCTCACAGTGGTTAGAATGTTTGAATAGAGAGAAAGGGGGGCTTGAGGGAGGGAGGAGAGAGAGAGGGGAGGAGAGAAAAAAAGGAAGGAGAGGAGAGAGAGAGAGAGACAGAGACAGAGACAGAAAGACAGAGAGAGAGAAAGAGAGCAGGAGCCCACTACAGTTCACAACTTTGGTCAAATAGCACCTTTCCAGGAGCTTCCACTTTTGCAGATGCCCCAAACCTTAAAACCTTTTGTTGACACAGGAAAAGACTTGAGACTTGTGTCATCATCAGAAGGATGTCAACTCTGCATTTTGCATCTAACCCTGGTATCCTACAGCCCTGCAGTATCTAAGTGGTGATCCAGTCAGAAGAGACAGTGACTGACTCACGTTCCTGTACTGCTGCCCCTACAAAGCGTTGCTTCCACCCATCCAGGGCTTTCCTAAACTTTAATGTTCACAACAATCCTTTGGCATATCATCATTACTTTCTAATTTTCTTTACCTTCAGTAAAATCTTTTGTGTGACAAGGGCCTATGGTGATGGTTCACAGGTAAGATGTGATGAGAGATTTTGGGGGATTACACCTGAGGGGAAAATTCAAATATTGTACAAAAATGAACAAGAATGTAAGAAAAATTAAAGCAATAATAAAAAAAGAAGAAAAAATCTTTTATGTGAACATAACATATAGGTGCAAGAGTGCCTGAAGTGCACAGTACTGAATGCTGCATAATCACTGCCCATGTTATGCAACTGAACATTGGCAGCCCCAGAAGCCCTCTAATCATAAACCTCACCACAGCTACACACCCCACCTTCTATCTTCTAGACAAATAAGCTGTGAGATGGCCTGCCTCGGGATCATACTACTGGACCAGCACAAAAACCTAATTCCTCTCCTTGCATCTCAAGCACTTTCCAGTCAACCAACTTTCCAGAAACAAGGTTCTGTACTTGGACCCTTCCATACACTGCCCAAGGGTCAGATTCACACCTACACAAAAGCAACTTGGAGTCACTGATGACCAAGAGAAACCTCTGACTCAGAAATCTGGGCAGTGAGAATCAGCACAGTTGTTCTAAGAAACAAGTGGCTATTTCTATTTTAGGTGACAAGCTGAGAAGCAGCAAATGAGCTGGGACATGCACATCTGGGCTGAACAAGGCTTGTCTGCAGGTTTTTTGTTGTTGTTTTGCACAGAAGAACTGGGGTGTAGGCCAGAGAGAGGTGCGGGATGTGAAAGGATTCACCAGAGACAGAGTGGGGAACAGAACAGGTGTATCTACTGAAATACACTACTGGGGGGAGCAGCAGGCGAGACAGGAGAGGTCTGCTGCGCCATGTGGGTCAGCTCCCTGGCCAGGAATGGAACTCAGGCATAGCAGTGATTGCTCTGAGACTTAAACCCTAGGCCACTCTGGTTTTTCATGTTCCTACAGAACGTAAGAAAGACAATGAGAAAGAGCTTTATTTTAGACCTTCCTGAATTACTTTGTAAAATATCCACAAATACAGTTTTTCCTACCAGCTGCATAGTTTTATTTTTTTATTTATTTTTTTTTTAAATATATATTTTTATTGTTATTTATGTCTTTTACATTTTGTATTCCCCTAGGGTAGCCCACCACCAATTCACCCGTGATCCATCTCCATGGTCCCTTGTGTTCCAGCTGCATAGTTTTAAACCATTATTCTTTCTCAGTTTCACAAAGTGAGAACATTATATTCCATGTAGAGCACTGTTGTTTTCCCTTCTTAGAGACTGTAGTTGTCCTCGGACTTGACTTGTGATGGGGTGATGTTGGATTCTAGTCTCACAAAGAGCAAGCAAAGGGTAATCAGACTCTACCATTGTCTGAGTTTCCCCATGCAGGGAGCTTACACATATCACTCTCTCACTGAGGGAGCCCAGACAACCTTTAAATGAGTCCTGAGGGCATACTCAAGGGTGCTCCCAGCATAAAAAAGAGAAGGCAGGTGGGTGGGGGGGAGCAAGATGAGAGAAAAAATAATAACTACAAAGAGAAATAAAACTTACAAACATTTAAAAAAACTAGAAAAACTCAAACAGAATAATCCAACATCATTGAAGAAAGATCTAAATAACTTCCAAATTTCAAACAAAATAAAGGGTCTCTAGATACACTGTGTGGAAATTTCTAATTGTAAATATATGTTGTTACTTAAATTTTTTTTAATGAAGTACATTTTTCTTATATTCTTGCTAATTTTTAAACAAGGTGTAGTCACCATGATCCTCCCACCACCAAAGCACCCATAGTCTATCACCATAGTCCACTGTGCTCTTTTCACCCTTCCTCTTTTCCCTCCCCTCCTGGATATCTCAGATCTATGGGCAGCTTTCAAGGTTTGTCTTTGTCTGACCCTTTGTTTGGTTTCTCTGTATTCTGCATACTAGTGAAACCATCTAGTATTTATCTTTCTCCTTCTTATCTATTTCACTTAGCATAATCCTTTCCAGTTTCATTCATATTACCACAAATGGTATGAGTTTATCTGTTTTGAAAGCTGAGTAGTATTCCATTGTGTGTGTATACACACACACACACACACACACACACACACACACACACACACACACACAGCACTTGTTTCTCCACACCCTCACCAGCACTTGTTTCTGGATTTTTTAATATGAGACATTCTCATGGGTGTGAGGTGATTCTGCATTGTGGTTTTGATTTGCGTTTCCCTGATAAGTGATAATGATTATTTTTTCATGACTGTTGGCCATCTATGTGTCTTCTTTGGAAAAGTGCTTATTAATCTGCCAATTTTTTGCTTGGGGTGTTTTTTTCTTTTTGTTGAGTTGTATTAACTATTGAAGATCTTTGACAGAAGTCCCTTTTAGATGTGTGATGCGCAGTATTTTCTCCCATTCTGTAGGACATCATTTCATTACCATCTCTTTCATTGTACAGAAGTTTTAAGTTTCATGTAGTCCCTGTTGTTTATATTCTTTGTTTTCCTTGCTGCTGGAGATGAGTCTGCAATAATGTTTCTGAAGTTTGCATCATGGAGTGTTTTGCTTATGTTTCCTTCTACATATTTTATGGTTTCAGGTCTTATGTACAAATCTTTTATTAATTTTTGGGTTGATTTTTGTGTGTGATGTAAGATAGTCATCTAGCTTATTTCTAACACCATTTATTGATGAGGTGTTCCCCTTTCCAGTGTATATATTTCACTTCTTTTCATAGATTGTCAATACCTCTGTGTTTTTATTCCTGAGCTCCCAATTCTATTCCATTGGTTGGTGTGTCTGTTTATGTTCCACTACCATGTTGTTTTCATTATTATGACTTTAAAGCATAGTTTGAAGTCTGGAAGTGTGATACCTCCATTTTTTCCCTTGTTAGACAGGAGAGCTTTGGCTATTTGGGGGGTTTTGTGGCTCCATATGAATATCAGCAATATTTGATTTATTTCTTTGAAGAATGACATTGGAATTTTTATTGGGGTTGTATTGAATCAACATACTGCTTTGGGTAGGATGGCCATTTGACAATATTGATTCTTCCAATCCATGAGCAGGGAATATCTCTCCATTTCTTTGTGTCTTCTTCAATTTCTTTCAACACTGTTTTATAATTTTCCTTGTATAGGTCCTTCATCTCCTTTGTTATGTTAATTCCCAGGATTTTCTTGGGAGGGGGTGAGATTCTAAATTGGATTCCATTCTTAATTTCTTCTTCTTCTAGTTCATTGTTTGCATATAAGGCCACTGATTTTTGTGCATTTATTTTGTATTCTACCACTTTGCTGAACTGTTTTTATTATTTTAATTGTTTTTCCATGGAGTCACTGGGATTCTCCATGTATGTTATCATATCATCTACAAATATTGATAGTTTTACTTCGTCTTTTCCAATTTGGATTTCTCTAATTACTTTCTCTTACCCAAATGCTCTACCTAGGACTTCTAAGTTGAGTAATAGTGGGAGAATGGACATCCTTGTCTTGTACCAGATCTTAGTAGAAAGGTTTTTAGTTTTTCACCATTGAGAATGATAATAGCTGAAGGTTTGTAGTATATGGCTTTTATTATGTTAAGGTATGTTCCATTAATCCCCAGTTTTTGTGGATTTTTATCATTAATGGATGATGAATCTTATTAAATGCTTCCTCAGCATCTATTGATGTTATCATATGGTTTTACCTTCCTTTCCATAATGTGGTGAGGTACATTGAGGTACATTGATTGATTTTCAGATGTTAAACTATACTTGGGTTCCTGGTGTAAATCCCACTTGGTCATGATGTATAATCCTTTTAATGAATTGTGGCATTTGGCTTCCTAAGATTTTATTGAGGATTTCCGCATCTGTGTTCATTAGGGATATTGGTCTGTAGTTTACCTTTTTTGTTGTCATCTTTGTTTGGTTTTGGTATTAGAGTGATGTTGATCTTGTGGAATGTGTTTGAAAGAATTCCTTCTTTCTCAATTTTTTTGAAGAGTTTTTTTTTATCCTATTTATTCATGTTTTCTCTGTCTTTTTCTTAGTGAACCTAGCTAGAGATATGTCTATTTTATTTTTTTGGTTTTGGTTTCATTGATCTTTTGGACTTTTTTTTTAATTTCTATTTCATTTATTTCTGCTCTAAGAGGATAGATATTATTTCATCTTTGAAAGTTGGGTAGAACTCATCTGTGAAGCCATATGGTCCTGGATTTTTGGGGAGAGTTTGCACTATTGTTTCAATTTCATTTATTTCTGCTCTAATTTTTATGATTTCCTTCCTTCTACTGGCTTTTGGATTTTTTTTGTTCTTCTCTTTCTAGCTCCTTGAGATGAGAGAAAAAGTCATTTATTTTGGACTGTTTCCTATTTCTTGTTCTGGGTCTGCATTGCTATATATTTCCATCTTAATACTGTGTTCCATATGATCTGGAATGTTGTGTCCTCATTATCACCTGTCTCAGGCATTTTTTATTTATTCTTTGATTTCCTCATTAATCTAGTTGTCATTCATTAAGGTATTATTCAGCCTCCGTGTATTAGAGGATTTCCTTATTTTCTTTTTTGTAGTTGGCTTCTATTTTAATACCTTTATGGTCAGAGAAGATACGTGGTATGATTTCAGTCTTCATGATTTTGTTCATACTTGTCTTGTGATTAATCCTTGTGGTTAATCCTGGGAAATGACCCATGTGCATTTGAGAAAAATGTGTACTTGACTTTTTTAGGTGCAATGCCCTATAAATGTCTATAAAATCCATGCCATCTACTTGTGTCCTTATTTACTGTCTCATTGATCTGTCCGTTGGTGAGAGTGGGTGTTAAAGTTCCCACCACATATGTATTTTCTCCAATGTCTGTTTCCAGATTTGACAGTAATTGTCTGATGTATTTTGGGCCTCCTTCATTTGAGTATTTATTAATGAGTGTCATGTCTTCTTGTTGTATCATTACATGATTTTTTAAACTGGAAGTCTATCTTATCTAAGTAAAACTGTTCTTTCTTTCTTTGGGTGTTATTTGCTTGCAGAAATTGCTTTCCATCCCTTTACTTTCAATCTGTTTATCCCCAGGTGTATTTTCTGGAGGCAACAGCAGGTTGGATTTTGTTTCCTAATCCAACTAGATACCCTGTGCCTTTTTATTGGTGAGTTCAGCTCATTGATATTTAGAGTGCTCATTGATATATATATATAAATTTGCTACTGGCAATTCATCATTAGTTTTGTGGTTTTATTTAATTAGTTGTTCAGTCCTTTGTGTTTATTCTGCTTTTGGTTTAAATACTAAATCTCCTTTTAATGTTTCTGGGAGGGGGAGCTAGTAGTTGCAAATTCCCTAAGATTCTGTTTTTCGGAGAAGGCCTTTATTTCTCCCTCATATCTGAATGAGAACTTTGAAGGATAGAGTATTCTTGGTTGACAATTTTTATCTTAAGAGTATTGTGACTATGTCACTCCATTCTCTTCTTGCCTGTAGTGTTTCTTCAGAGAAGTCTGACTTTAGCCTAATCAGGTTTCCTTTATAGGTTATCATTCCTCCCTCATCAACTTTATTGTTTTTCCTTTGCGTTAAGACTTTTGGAAGTTTTACTATTATTTTCTTATTGTAGGTGTCCTAATTTTTAGGTAGCTTGCTGTTCTTTCAGCTTTTTTGTATTTGTATGTTCAGTTCTTCAAGTTTGGGAAGTTTTCTTTATTTCTTTAAATAAATTCTCAGTTCCCTTTTCTCTCTTCTAGAATGCCTATGATACTTATATTTCCTTTCCTCATGGTGTCAGATAATTCTTGATGTGTTTCTTCATTTCCCCCCTCATACTATACCCCTTTTTCTATTTTAATTATTTCCCCATTTGCATTCTCAAACTCACTGTTTCAATCTTCCATTTGTTTTATTCTACTTCCTTCATTCTCTCCAGAGTTTCTCACCCTCTCCATTGCTTTTTCTACATTCTGGAACAATAATGGAATAATAATTCCATTATTTTCTTAAAATTTCAATTTGATCTTTTTGTTATCATTCTTTTGCTTTTCTGAGTTTTCTTGCATATCTCCAAACTGTGTTTCTGAGTTTTCTTTGTATTGTACAAATTATTTGGCTTCCTTAATTATGGCAAATTTGCAATCTGTATCTGATATGAAGAAGCTCTTCCATGTCTTTGTGGTTTGGTTCTTAAGATTTCTCTCTATGGTGTATTATTCTCCTGAGGAACTGGTTGTACCTTTTAAATTGTCTTTCTCAGAAATAGAAGAAGACACAAGAAGATGGAAAGGCATCCCCTGCTCATGGATTGGAAGGATTAACATTATCAAAATGGCAATCCTACCAAAAGCAATTTACAGATTCAATGCTATTCCAATAAAAATCTCAATGACATTCTTCAAAGAAATAGATCGACTACTGATGAAATTCATATGGAACCACAAAAAACCTCGCATA